>JAVJGJ010000033.1:21850837-21865147 GCA_035590215.1 Microhierax caerulescens | reverse complement strand
AGTGCCCGATGAAGAGCGAGCGGCCATGTTGGAAAGGGGTCGGCAGCGGCGGCACTGCCATGCCTCAAGATGGCGGGGACAACTGTCGGCGTCCGTTGGCCCCGCCTCCGCTCGCGCGGGGGCTGCCGGTCCGGCCCGCCCGGTTACCGCGGCAACGGGGAATCCCGCGCTCTGCGGCCGCCGGCCCCTGTCCTGAGGCCCGGCTCGGGCCAAGGCCCAGCCCAGCCCAGGGCCCCGCGGTCCGGCCTCGGTGAGGCACGGCCCTCGGCTCTGCCTTAGCTGGGGCCCAGCCGGGATCCTGCGGCCTGGCCTTCGCCGGCCCCCCGAGGCGGGCTGCCTCCTGCAGACGAGCCCCAGGCCACGGCTGCCTGCCCAGGTCCTCTGGAGCAACCGGTTCCCTCAACGCAGCCAGGCCTTGTCCAGGCCCTGCAGTGCAGGCAGGCCCCCCTGCCCAGCCTCGGCCAGCCCCATCTTTGCCGCCCCAACGGCTTTAGGCAGGAGCGAGCAGGTTCCTGCAGGCACAGGAGAAAGAAGAGGTTGCTGCCACCTGCCATTGCTGTGGAGGTATCGTGGTTAGGGAGGCCCAGCACTAGGAAAGCAGGCCATGCTGGGTCTCATGGTGTGCATATGTAACTAGCTCCACTGTGGGATTTTTATTACTCCTAATGTCATGTCCCACATAATTGTAACATCTGGGAAAAGAAGGAAGAAACAACCTTTCCAATCTTGGAGTCAACAGAGACCAGCTCCCTCCCTTTGCAGCTGTTGCTGAGGAAGACTCCCCTTCTGATAGCTCAAGGTATGAATTACCTGATAGAAAACAGCATTTAGTACCTGCAGCTGAGCATGATGAATTAACAAGCACACTCAGAAGTAAAATGAGTGAACAAATGTATATACGTTTGTATGGTTTGCTCTTTTGTCAGGCAGGTTAGCTGGCTCCTGTGATCTATCTTCTGTGGAAAAAACATTACAATGTGTTTGACAGCTCACAGCAGCCAAGCTACAATGCGACTGATGGTCTGCATGCATGTTGGTGCACGTGTGCGGTTCTAACAATGGTGGACCCCCGCCCCCCCCTTAAGCATTGCACCAGAGCATGTCAAGGTTATGAGTAGTGTTAAGTTCCCTATGTATGGATACCACAAAGGTCGTTGTATTTTAAGTCCCTGATCCTAAATCTTTTGTAATCTCTTCCTATTTTGCACTAGTGAACAGCAGAGTGGGTGGGCTCAAAGTCCTCTGCCAAGTATTTCTTTGGGGCAGGAAGGTATTTCAGAGCAAACATCACCTGCCTCCTGCCACAGTTACACCCTTCTTGCTCTGCTGAAATTAATATTCTGTTTGCCAGGCCTGCACATCTGATCTCTCTAGCCTGCTTCCTTTGATGTGCCTTCAAGAAGTCATGTTTCTTTCTCTTCTCCTGTCTGCTTGACCAGTATGGTTTCTGCAGCTTTTTCTCCCTCCCTCCTGTCCATGTCTCTCCCCTCAGGTGGCTTCAGAACAACTTTTAGCTATTGTCACTGTTGTTAGTTCTCCTAACTTAACTGTCCTAAAGAATCTCAGGCATTCTTGAATGGGAGGTTGCAGGGCTACATAAAATAATAATAAATATCTCCTTTCCCAGCAGGTCTGAATTAGCATCCTCTTTCTAGAAGAGTCTCTTAGGATGTTAATTGTCATCTGCCCCCTGGGATGTGTCTAAGTAAACCTTCTACCAGCAAGGTCTATTAGCATGTTAATGTCCTCCTCACTCCTGGAAGTCTATTTGTATCACTGGCTTAATCGTCAAACAGCTTAATTTACAGACACAAAATTAAACTGGTTGCAATTAATCCATATTGGCTGGTCATAGCTTGCAGTGTCACAGTAGGGATGTGACAGCCGGCTGTGGAGACACCAGTGGCTCCTCCACCCCACAGATACTACCCGGCACAGCCAGATTGGCTGAGCTGCCCAGGGAGATGCTGTGTGGCCCGAACTGCTACCTGCCTCCACTCCATGCTGGCCACATGGGCTCTTCTGGCATGCTCGCTGTCTGTAAAGAGAGAGTCATTGGCACCTGCTCTGCCTGGGGAGGAATCTCTGTCCCTCATCCGAGATTCGAGGCTGTGAAACCCAAGGCTGGCCCCTTTGAGGCTACAAGGAGCCCAGGTCCAATACGGTGTGCACAGAGCTAGAGGTGAAATGGGTGCTGCAGAGCTGCGGTGTCTCTAAGTGACTAGAGCAGGGAAGGACAGCGGAAAAAGCTCTGGCTCAGCACAAACACGGGCAGAACACAAGCCCTCTGTTCTACGCCAACCCACACACGACACCCTGCTTGGCCGGGTGGCTGCTGCAGAGTTGAGTGTCACATCTTCACCCACCCTGCAGAGGTATCCATGGTGGGGGGTTGCTTACACTCCAGCTGTTTGGAGGAGGAGATGGCTGTTTTGAAAATGCTGACTGTTGGGGGAGGCTCCCTCTAACACAGTCACAGAGCAGAGAAGTGCAGCAGTTCCAGTGGGGAAACAGGATGCACCGGGAACCAGGGGGCAGTGGGGGCCCCCCAGTACCCCTAACCACCGCAGGGTACCACCACCAAGTGCTACCTCCGTTTCACTCAAGGCATGTCACAGCTTTCATCCATCTTCTGATTAGACCTGTTGCTAATTACACCTGATCTATTTTTAAAGAGTTGCATCGTCTAAATAGAATTACAGCCTGATTAGAAGTGAAGCACTGCAGTTTGCTTAACACAGGACTTTACAGACTTCTGCCAGGCTGTCTTGAGAGAGAGCCAAGTGCGTTCCGTTATGCCTGCCTTAGGTTTGCTCCAGCTTCAGTGAAGACAACCTCACACAGATTTAATGGTGGAGGGCAGTGAGAGCTGAATGGGTCCAAACTTCAGCACAGACGACCACCCAGCTGAGTCTGGGCAGGCTTGCTGACCGAACAAGCAGCGTTTCAGGTCTGTAGGCCAGCTGGGCTCATGCTGTGACACTCCCAGCCACAAGATGCAGGCTTTGGTGTGACAAAACTGTACTGAACTATGAGGACTGGTTATTTACAGACATGCCACATAGCTGGAGTTGATGCAATTCCTATTCTTCATTTCACACTGTGCCTCAAAGGCAACCAGATGATGAAGCACCAGGAAGGAGGGCTGGGGATCCTTGCCTTGCTGTTGGCAACACAAAGTGACGCCAGAACAGAGTGTCAAGAGGTTTTGCCCTACGTGCAGTCAGCAACTGCCATGGCTGCACTGTGACTTTTGCGTGGATGGCTCAGGTTGTGCTGCGTACACGGAAGCAAATGCTGTCCTCTGTGTGTGTGGGAGATGACCTTGGGAAAGGTGGCTTCAGCTGCTGCCCTTGGACTGGCAATATGCTCCTTTGGGAGTAAGCCAATATTCTGAGAAGACAGATATAACCTGATCCAGGCTTGGCCTCGCTGGGATGTGCTCCAGCCGTGACATCACTCAGTAATGCCACGTGTATTTACTACTGGGGAAAGGTGCTGGATTGGAGTCTGAAATCCCTGGTTTATCTCCTGAGCAGGTTAGGAGCAGGAAGCAGCATTAGCTGCCCCATCTTGTATTTTTCAGGCCAGGAGTAATGAGTTTCCACAGCCAACACTGCTCTGCTAGGTCTGAGAATTCACATCTCCTATTTCCACACTCCCTGTAAGACAGCCTTGCTGCCCTTGCTCTTGCCCCCCCAGGTCTCAGGAAGCTCCTTGCAGGATGCTGTCCGTCCATCCCCCATCTTAGCTCAGACTTATTTCAAAAGAGCAAACTGAGTGAATGGATACCTGGAATCAGGTGGCTGCTGTGTCAACCACAGACTTCACATCAATAATGAATCAAAGGATTAAACTGAGAGCTGAAGCTGCTAGAAGGTAAATTCAGACTTTCTGAAAGATGAAAAATTGCTCTGTTACTCACCCAGCAGTGTAAGCCAGGACTCCTCCATGGCAGGACAAAAATGCACAGCTCGGCACAGGGTAGGAGGCCCCAGAGTGTTCCAGCACCCTCAGCAGTGTGCATCTCTGTCATGTACCAGATGGGGTTTTTTTTTAGATTACTTCTTTGCAGATGACAAGTCAAGGTCAAGGGATAGATGCTCTCCTTTAGCATAGCAAGGCCAAGCACCTAGGAAAGCCTTAGGCTCAGGAACAAAGCACATGCTTAAAAGACCACACATCTGTCCCTCAAGCACAGTGAAATTGCTTACCAGGGAAAGCTCTGTTCAGCAGGTAGCCTTTTTATGTGAGCCAGCCCAAAACCATCACACCTATTCCTCCAGGAACAGCTTGGGATCACTGCACGTTCCAGTGCTTCCTTGCCAGACCCACTTCCTGACCTGCTCCCCTCCACCCACAGAGGATACCGTGGCCCTTAAACTACTCCTCCCTGGGGGTAAGGGGGGCACCCCAGCCCCATGGCAAGGCAGCCTACGGGCTTAAGGCATAACTGGGACACAGTGCTGGGGTACAGAGTTTTATCTCTGAGTCACCTCTAAAGACCAGAGCGTTTAACTTTAAGATAGGTAGGTGACAGATGGCTATAGGCAGGGGATCGCAGGGTATCAGCCATATAGCAGCAGTGACCAAACTGTCTGCCAGTCATGGCTTACAAATTGCTAGAAAAGCAAAGTAAATGCACGCTAGAAGGACTAACGCTCTGGGTACCTCTCAGCTTAGCTTGCAGGGGTAGAGCGGGAGGCGGCAAATAGCTTGTTTCTGACTCAAAGGCCACGAATGAGCAGATTGCTCCACGGGAGCGTGTTCCCTGGAGAGCTGCTGAAGCGTGCAGAGCTCAGGAGCAGCCCAGGAATCCATCTGTGTGCAGGAGGTGGCTGAAGTCATCTCCAAACCCCGCAGACTGGAGGAGGTCAGTAAGCTCTGAGTGAGCAACTGTCACTCTGCACCTCTGAAGTCCATAAGCAGACTAGAAACCTAGAGCCTGTCATTAGGAATCATAAAAACAGTAAATTAGAACAGGACTGTCTTGAGTTCATGCTTAGAACATCATATACGAGGCATTTACCCAGCAGCAGGGGACCACTGCCCTCAGAAAGCATCTTTCTTTAGGGATGCAGGATGCTCCACAGACTTACTGTTTGCATAGGCATAAGGTCTCACAGGGAACCATCTAAATAGACTTACTATCCATGAGAGCAGCTCAGAGCTTTGAGGGGTCCATCAATACTGCTGCCTGTGCAGGCCAAGGGCATGGGGTAGCACGAGAGCGAAATCAGCTCCCGGTTTGCTGTCTCTGGCTGTCCTGACCCCAGCGTATGGCCCTGGTGCTTCACTGGGACTCAGCTGATTACACAGTATCAAGGATTTAAACTTTCAAAAGAATACTGATTTGGTACAAGTGAGCTGCTGCATTAGTTTAGACTTATTATTTAATCACATCTTATAAAGCAACCACCTCATTATAAAGCAGGTGAAAGCCTAATCTTTTATTTCTTAATGGCATCACAGGCAGAAGGGCTTTTTGCGAACTGAAATTGTCCTTTAACGATGACAATGGCAAAAAAATACAAGGATGGCTTCAAAGTAGTTTAAGAAAAATTAGATTGTGTGCAGAGTTAGGAAGGTTTCTGCTGCAGTACCAAGAGCATCAGCTGTACTCCTTGCTGGCTTTCCAAATGGCTGCCTTTCTAAATGGCTGCTTTGTTTGCCAAAACCATCTTTCTTCAAAATGTTAATAGATGACATTAATTAAAACATGAGCCAAGCTTAAAGTAAAGGTTCTTCTAAAATTTTATTCTCTTGGCCTCTTTGATGTCGGCACTTGACTGGTCACACAGGATTTACCCTGATGTGTGACTGTAGCAGTCATAAATCACACATTGACTAATCTATTAAAAATAGATTCCCATCTTTGCATCCTGACAGGAGCTGAATCAGCAGAGAACTGCACCCACATTAATGCAGACCAGGTATTTTTGACCTTATGGGTGACATAATGGTTCCTTCCATCACAAGACAGTTGCTGTAGAGCTTCATGGGAGCTCAGCTGAAGCAGTGAGATGGTTACCTAGCGCCTGCAAAAGCAGGTGAGCAGCTGATGCAGGTGCCATCTCCAGAGTTAGAGCGGAAAAGAGTAACAGAGCAAGGACCAAAGGGTCACAGAACTCTTTCCCCAAAGTTAGTGTCCTTTTCCTGTGATGGACAGAAATAGGCCTGAAAGCATATTCCCCAAGTGGCCTAATTTCTCTGCCCTTGTGCAATGTTCTCTTTCCTCCTCAGCACCAGAGTATTTGTTTTATTTTGGGATTTGAGAGCTTGCAACCTTTAGTGAAGGATAAAGGTGCTCTCAACAATTAACTATATTTATTTCCTCTTAAGTATTAGCTTTACTTCCTCTTAAGTATTTCAATGAAGTTGCAAGGAGCAAAAACCATCCCAGGGTAAAAAACCCAAGCAGGTTAAATGTCCTCATTGCAGAAGTCTCACCTAAAAAACCAGCAGAACAACCCCCAGCTGAAACCATTCTCCCCTCCTGCTCTCACTGTTAACTTTCTTTCACCAATCACTTTTAATGTCCCTCCCCGAAATAGGTTGATAGTCCATGCTCTTGTGTTCAAATAGAAAAAGGTCAAAATGACACAGAAACGATTTAACTTCCTCCCCACCACTGGATCTTTGACCTGGATGACATTCAAAGCTGTCACGGAAGCAGTTACAGCCAACTATATTTAGGAAATGAGAAAACGTATTTCCCCTCTCATCTACTCACTCAGAGGCACCAAACTGGCAAACACTTGCAGTGTTTTCAGTGAAGTATGACAAGAAGCTTAATAGAAGGGAGGACAAAAAACCCCACCCCAAGAACCTTTTCTTTTAACTGTTTTAGTAGGTTTTATGGAAGAGGAAGATGGGTAGAGATAAAAAGACTAAGCCTAAGTATAACACAGGACCAGCTTAACAGGCTCAGAATAAATCTCTCTCATGCTGTTATTTAACACTGAAGTTAGACACGTGCTCCTGAGCCACTCCTCCATCACTACTGAGCCCAGCAAAGGGATTTTTCTTCCTGGGGGACTGCTGGCACACGAGAACAATCCTTTTGGCTGCCAAATGCACGACTCGAAGTGGGACTGTAAATGCCAAAAAAGCCATCAGAGTTATGGACCACACTCCTGGAAGAGGGGTTTTAAAAAATCAGAACAATTACCGATGAGGTCACTGGTAGAGCTGCCGCCTCAAGGGTTCCCCATCTTCAGCAACCAAAACAAAACGCAGTGACGCAGCTGTGCAGGCAGCTGCCACCCACACTAGGGCACCTTGGCCACCCGGTCTGGGCAGGGAGCTGTGCACATTATCCCCGTTTTGTACTTGCTGTGAAGATCTACCGCATAAACTTCATCTTCCCTGGGGGATACTGCAGCATTTGCTTTACCCTGATGATGTGAAGGGGCTCTGGCACTGGATGTGTGATATGAAATACAAGGTATACAATAAGCATTCCTATTCTGCAGAAGGTTGGTGCTGAGCTCAGGCATGGGCAGCGAGTAACAGGATCTACTGGTACTTTTGGAGTTACCTTAGTGCTGGAGAGCACGTGTTTAACAATGGTTGTTGGGAGTTGATACGACAGCCTTGCAGGGGCTGGAGGCAGTGCTGCAGCCAGCCAGGACAGGCACCAGCAGTGTTTTCTCAAGTACAGGAACCAAGCCGGCACATGGCTGCTTGTCTACGCAGCACAGCAGAAGCACGCCTGCACTTCTGCTGCTTCCACAAGCCCAGTGGGACAAAGGCAGGAGGGTTATCCAGCAAGAACGGCCATCCCCCTTTGGGGACCGAGGGTTTGGTTGTTTTAGAAGAGACCCTGTGAATAAAGACAGAACAAAACCTTGATATTACAAAAGGATTAAAAAACCCACCGAATCAGGCACAACCAAAGCAGCCTGGTCAGGAGGAAGCGACCCGTTCCAGGGCCAAGAGGGAGCAGGGCCTGTTTTGATGCGCCTTCACTGTACAGTGATCACCCAGGCCTGGCAGTGAAGCCCCACTTGGCCACCTTCCCCCGGGAGGGCGCGGGAGCTCTGCTAACCCTGGTGCTGGGTGCTGCAGCCAGGGCAGCCTGGCACTTCACCTGCCTGGTCCCTTCTCCCTCCGACCCTGGCAGTGACACACGAACGATGGTTTAGCTCAGTAACTTCCAAGAGGAGTTTCTCATTAACACAGCCCCTTCTGAAAGTAAAAGCAAACATTTGGCATCAAGAACTTTTAATAAGGATGTAATTAAGGAACGCTGCCCCAAACCATGAAGTGATTTGTATCGCAGCGTCTGTTCACATGCTGCGGCCACACCATGCAGGTGCAGCAGGCGCTTGGATGAAAACACCAAATTAACGCCCGGTGTCTCCTGACGAGCTGCTCGGTAATGTAACTTACCGTCCCCTCGCGCCCACCCTGGCCTTTAGGGGCCCCCCACACCCCCCGACATTGCCTCACCCCGACGATGGCTTTCGAGAGTATCGGTGCGCGAACGCCAGCGGCCCAGGCCGGCCCCCGCGCTCTCCATCAAACCGGGGAGCGTCCGTCCGCGGCGCTCCCAAACACAAACGAGGGGCAGCACCCGAGGCGCGGCAGGTGCCGCCACTGAGGGGACGGAGCGCCTGAGCCGCGCCGGCACGCCGCGGCTGCCCGCCCGGAGCTGGGCAGTCCCGGCAGCCGGTGGGGAGAAGCATGGGGAAGGCGGCGCAGGCGAAGCGCCTGTCCACCGGCTCCACAGGGGCAGGGAAGCGTCTCCCGTCCTCCCGGAGAGGGGGCGAGGACAGAGCACGGGACCGACCCCGCACCACCCGCCGCCGTTCGTGCCACTCGGCAGGCCGGGGCGGATGGCATGACGGCGGGCAGCTGTGTCCCGCACGTACGGCCGACGGAGCGGGGATAGGTTGCCCCCCCGCTCCTCCCGGGTCCGCCCCGGAGCTCTGCGCTGCGCACAGAGGCCCCACCCCGGAAGCGCCGCCACACTCCTGACCTCTGAGAAGCCCACCAATGAGCGGCTGCGTCACCGGGACACGTTGACCAATGGCGGCCGCTCCCCGCCTCCCCGCTCCCGTCGGCCTCCGCGCGCAGCGGCGGGGCTTGGCGTGGGGGGGGCGCTGCAGCGCCGCGTTCCACCGCCCCCCTCCCTCACCCCCCCGCAGCGGCCCTGGCCGCGTTCCGCCAATGGGGCGCGCCGACGCGGCGGGCCAATCAGGTGTCTGTCTGTTAGTCATCAGAAAGCAGGTCGCAGTTCAGTGAGCAGAAGAAAAGATTTTAATAGAAGCTGTGCCAAGGGCTGTAATGCATCATTTTAAGGCCCTAATTACATTACAATGACAAATATCAATGGTGACAACAGCAATAACCTACATCCTTTAATGGCTGGGCTGGAAAAGGAGTTTGGGTGCTGAGCCATCAGATTAGACTTGGTTTCAAAACATAGGCTGTTAGGAGTGTGTGTGTCCACAGTATTGTTGGCTGATAACTGAAGCCCAGTGGAAAGGCCTGTAAATAAATGATGCCTCTCTAAAGCCTGGTCCCATGGGACAAAAGAGTCAAAATTAGATGACCGCAGAAGCAGCCGTGTTTCCGAGGCAGCTTTGGCTTTCTGTGTGAGAGGAATTGGCTGCCTGGTTTTATGAAATCATACTTTTCCTTTTTCCTGCCAATTAGGTTGATCATGAAAAACTGTTGGCCTGATATCTAAGAGAAGAGAGAAGATCCTGAACTGTTTCTTAAACATGGGGTTTTAAAAATCTGTATGAGCCTAGAAATGTAAAGCAGACTCATGTTTTATTTTGTGTTTGACTTCAGAAGTGTGAAGAAGGAGTTTCGAGGCCCCCTCCAATGGCAATAGGAGTAGGTCTACTGAGATTCTAACCCATGACATTGGTACCTACCCCTTCAAGTTTTAGGGCGGCAGTGCCAAGAACCCCCTTCTAGATAGCTTCCCTCTTCTTGTGTGCTTTGTGGTAAACAATCAAGCCACACTGTTGCTGTGGTTTTATCCTGTACAGTTAATTACAGAAACAGTTGCAGTGTTGATGCAGAGGGTATTTATTAGCTGAAAACGTGTGGTTTAAGATTTTTTTGCTGCAGAATGTTTAATGTCCTTCCAATCATTTGTGCCTGTACCCGCTGTTTTCCTTCATGCCTTCCTGTGGTCCCCAAAGGTAGGCAGTCCATGTCTCAGTCATGCTGAGCCTCTGCAGTCCACTGCTGCAAAGTTGGGCTGTTTCCTTGCTGCCCAAGCGCTGAGGGTGATAAAACATAACTGTACACACAGCCATGCAACTGGGGATGCTTGTTGTTAGTGGAAGTGAAGACTGTTTTAGTAAGGCAATAGTGTAAACACCTGCTTCGGTGTAGCAAGGGCTTCTCAGCTTTGTGGTAGCTGACCTATCTTTGCTAGCTGAGAAATGCTGCTGGGGAACATCCTGGCTTCTCTTGAAGCTGTGGGTGAGCTATGTTTCTTCTCTGTAGGCTGAGCTGGATGCTGTGTCCATCAGCTCACTTTCTTGTGTACAGCATGAAACGACTTGCTGTTCTGCACTCCAGTGTGATTGATATCCAGAGGTTTGTTACAGTTGTGTAACTGTTCATATTCAGTCACCTGTTTTCAGTTATTTACAGCTTTTTGGAAAACGGTTTTTAACTTAACATTTCCCAGGCTTAGAATCTGCCACAGGTCAATTTTTGTATAAATACTGAGCAAATATGCTGCAACTACTTTTTGGCCCGAAGAGCAGTAGGAGAGAGACATACTTCTTCTGTTGAGGAGTGGGAAGGGAAGTGATCAAAAGAAAAACATCATATTTTCAAGCTGAAATAGCTTGAAATAGCTGGTTTTGAGTACCTTAATTGAGAGAAATGCCTGAAAGTGAATTGAATAAAAATATTTTTGTTGACTAAGCTATATTCTAGCTGAACTAGAATTTGCGGGTGTCATGGAGAGGTTGGTGAGGTTTTACAGCCTGTGAGGAGGTCAGATAAGACAAGTGTAACAATCCCTTTTGGCCTTGAAATCTATGAATCTACATACCTTTTAAAATTACACACTGACTTCCTGCGTTGCACTTTCAGCCAGTTTTATTCTCTATTCCTAAGTGGTGCAGTGGAGGCATACAGTTGACATAACTGTGGTGGTAGAATGGTCTTCTGCTGAGCACAGCCAAGGCAAAGGCTCCCCCCAGAAGCTGTGCAGAAGGTGGGGGAGGTTGTGACAGGCATTTTAAAGATGTGTAGGAGGAGTTGTTTTGTGGGCAGAGGAAAGCATCATGTGCCTTATTTTACTGAGGCACCTATGTGTGTTGTATAGCAGGTCAGAGGGGCTTCAGCTGAAGTCAGGACAGCAGCACTTTGGAGTTTTCATATGGGAAAGTGTTAAAAAGCAGGACCTGTAGTTTTCTCTTTGGATTTAAGGCACTGAAGAGATTCCTTTACAAAAGAAGTAACAATGTGGCTGGGACCCAAAATTGGGAAATAGCTAAATTAATGGTGCTTGAACTACTACAGCACAGGTACTTTGCAACTGTGCATTATGTTGCAATTCCTTAATCAAATATTGTTTCTCAAGTAGTGCTGTTTTGGATTGTGCAGCCTTTCTGGCTGAAGCTTATATGCACACATCTTGTTGCTCCCTGTACTGCTTTGTGTAACAAGCAGTTCATAAATCTCTGTGTCAACTCATATAGGGAACACTGTCTATTTAAAGCGGTACTTAAATTTTATGTTGTGGGATATCTGATATTATAGGTACATACAGACCTTTGAAATTAGCAGGTAATTTAGCTCTGTGGTGAACAGAACATACTCTCAAGTGTCCTGTAAGGGACCTATGCTGCTGAATAAACTGAAAAGGTGTAGTAGATGAATGTAAAACATTTATTAAAATGCATAACTTTAATAAGATGAAGACTTCCATAAATAGTGAAGACCAGTGAGAAGACACTGGAGTAACATAGAAATTGCTGTATAAATATCCTGTCTACAGGAGTTCAGATGGATTTCAGAGGGATGAATAAACAGTATGGCAAAATAGCGTGTGTTAGCTCGAGTGTGTCACAGCACACACAAGGGGGCAGAGTGACTTCCACATGTACCTTTACCTCTAGCGTACCATGTCTTCTGGTTATGTAGTTGTGTAACTGTGATATTCCTTGAACCTGGATTTACTTTATATGTGGTTCTGACTTTTACTGCTAGTTCTGAGCCTTTCTGTTTTATAGGTTCTTTCCTAAGGGTTTGGAATTTAAAAGACAGCATAGCAAAAAGGCTGGAAAGGGATACTGTTAAAAGAAGGAAGCCTAAATTGCACAAGTTTGTATGTCTTTGTCATACATAGTGACTTTGAGGAAGAGCATTCTCTCCTACCATATAATGAGGAACTGGTCCTGATTACAATTGATTATAAGAAAGTTATGATTTATTGTAAGAAAGTGTATATGGCTTTAAATGGTCTGTTTCTGCAGCTGTAATTCTTGTGTTCTCTCTCCAAATCTCCTCCATCTCTGTTGAGATTTGCAGATTAAATACACAGCATAAGAATTGATCTCCAGTATGGAAAATAAAGCATTGTACATTAGTTATTTCTGATCACAGTTGCAAACATGAAAGTAACTATTAACCTCAGGTTTGATAACAGTATAAATAGGATACAAGACTTTCTAAAATACATGGTAGAATAATTTTCAGTGAAGTTGTGTATTTTGTATATAATGTTCTCATGATACTCAGTGTTAGTATAGAAGTAACTGGTTTATTTGTTCCTTTGTTTACAGTGGCATTGCTGTAATTTGAAATGCTCCTTCTTCTTGCATCTTAGGAGAGAATAGTTTGATACACAGTATTTTGTTTATCTTTTTTGTTAACATCTCCTGCATATTTTTTTCTTTAAATATCTTTGATTGCATAATCAAATGTAACTTTTCTTTGTGTCAGTTCTGAACTCTGGTTTATATGGAAAACATTTTAGTCATAAATTACTAGCTTCTTAGGTATTGTTGATTGGTGTCCAAATACTTTTGTTATTTTGCTAATCTGTCCTGGCCAGAGGATGACTAGAGATGAAAAAAAACCCATACAAATGTATCTTCTGTGTTCATCAGTGAAAATTGCATCTGAGAGTTTATATAATTGAACTTCCTTCTTCTTTTCACTTGCAGGCAGAAATTGTCAAGAGGCTGAATGCTATATGTGCACAAGTCATTCCCTTCCTGTCCCAAGAGGTAGGTAGTTGTTCTTACTGGTGCTAATCTAAACGATTGCCTCGTTGTATGTGTTATAGAAGTGGGGCTTTGTGTTGAGACTGTTTCCTTATGAATCTCTTGGTACTTGTAGATGACTTTGCACTGGTCTGTTCTCACTGTAACTTCATGATCTTCTTCAAGTCCATCTTAATATAATTTAAACACATTTATGAAATGGAAAACATTGTAATGTGCTAAACTAAATTTTAGTTGTTTAAATATTTTGCTCTCTTGGACAATGCAGTTTTTCTTACAATTATGACTTTGTTGGTCTGAAATCAGAGGACAGCTTGCAAAAATGCTAGAAAGGCATGATTTGTGCTACATTCTTGGCAGCGGTCATTAAATTTCAGCAGAAACTTCTCTTTTGGTATTGCAAGTAGTGGTGCTCAACACAGTAGGCATACAAATGCGGCTTTTCTTCTTCATTTTTTAGCTCTGCATTCCAGATTACTTATTACCTTAAATCCTTTTATATTTTCTGTGTATTTTGGGGAATATAGACAGAAAATTGAAACCCTCTGTGAGCTAATTTCTCTAAGTACTAATTTTCTTCAAATTATGATTTGCTGGTATTATCTTGAGAGCATTGTAGATACTTTGAGGGGCACTGGGATTTGGGGGAGTTAGTGGGAGCTAGCAAGGGAACCTTGGAGCCACAGGCACATGTGTAGTAAAATGAAAGCATGGTTCATGAAAGGAGACCTCAGGTGCATAACAGCTTTCCCTGCCCAACCCACTGGAGGAAAGGGGCTGGAGACTAGGGTCTGCTGGTACAGGCTGGCATGCATCTATTTAACGCATGGTTTCATTTCAGTAGAATCAGTAGCTGAGCAGTCAAAGCTGGAATGTGTATTCCTCTGCATTGCATCTGTAAAACATCATGCCTGAGAACACACTGCAATGCTTTCTCCCACCTTTTCAGTTGTTCCATAAAATGCCATTGCTTTTCAAGAGAGCTGCTCATCCTGCTGCAAAGGAGAGGCTGTGTACTCGATATTGGCATTCAGCTAACACACTGCATGTGTGCACACGCGTGTGCATCTGTGTGTGTTTGAAATGAGAAAAATGC
>JAVJGJ010000033.1:21829461-21844639 GCA_035590215.1 Microhierax caerulescens | reverse complement strand
AGAGCCATAAAAACTATATCCTGCTTACACCTTCCAGCCTATCCTATGACCTGCTCTGTGTAAACAAGTTGTACCAGGAGCTCCAAATTACTAGCAAGTAGCTGGGTTTTCTGCAGGCTGGTTAGGTCCAGGAGGAGCCAAGATAAAGTTCCAAGAAGTTTGCCGTTGGGAATGGTCTCCTGATAGCTGCCTTCTACAGGGAGGAGGTAACTGATACCCTGCTGACTGTGGCAGTGACCATATCCTAAGAAAAGCAGTAATCTTTTGGGTAGACTTTACACTTTCGGTCTGGTGTTTTCCATGTTCTGCAGGATGATGGCTGTTGCAGATTGTGAAATGTCAGTGTTGTCGTAACAACACACAACGCTTGCTGCACTGACTGTTGTTCTGCTGTTGCGTCAGGTCTTGGATGGACTGAAGATGTAAGCCTATTTATAAAGTACTGCTATAGTTATAGCTTTAGATGGATGGATGAGATTAGCCATGCTAATGCTGGGAATAGATCTAGGTAGATGAGGGGAAGGGGTGTGTGTGTGTGGAACAAACATCCTGCTCGTGGCTGTGCTATGGCTGTTCAAATACCACTGGGTGAGCTGGTGCTCTAGTTACGGTGTTTGGCTGCTTCCCATAGCTAGCTGTCTCCTTGGTTTCATCTTGCACCTAGGCACAGGCAGATACATTTAACTGAACTAGATTGTGGGTCTAATGAGCAAGCCTGGGTGTTTTTGTGTGTAAAACTCTTGTCTTTCTGAGCAGTCCAAGAGTTGAACGCACTAACCAGGTTTGAAGATGAAAGCCTGTTCTCCTTGGACATTGACCTTTTTGTTCCAACTTGTGTGGTTTCTTGTCCTACCAACTCGGAAAGGACATGTGAGAATATGCTAGTTTTGAAAATGAGGATAGTATCTCTATTTTTTCTAGTTTCCTTCCTTGCTGTAGCCTGTCTCTCCACACACATCGGGGTACTGAGTGCTCACTGTCCTAGTCTCTGATCTGTTTGACGCTGTTTTGCCACCTGCCCAGAAGGCTTCTGACTGGGATCTGAGGTGCCCTGCATTACTCAGAGCTACTCTCTGTTGTGGATGATGGTGGCAAATTAAAATTGCCTTCCCCTGTGATCAGCACTTGTACTGGGGTGTTAAACTTGTTCTGTGGTGAGAGCTAATTCAGCCTTTGAGTTAGCCCTCATCCAGAGGAGAAGAGATCAGACGAGAATTCAACTTTGTGGCTTTTTCCTGGTGTGCTGAGTAGTGCTCCTTAGATAGAAGGCTACAGGTTGTAGTCTTAAAATGCTGAATTTACTTCTGCAGTCTGTTCTGTCTGCTAGCTTCCCCTACTTCACCCACCATAATATTCCTTCTCCCTTCTGTCTGTGCCTCCTCCTTCCCAGGAGCCTCATCTGATGGGGGTTCTGCTCGCCTCTCTGCTCTTGCTTTGGTCCTCCTCATCCAGGATTCTTGTTTCTAATTTTAGCCTGTCTGCCTTTTGATGTTCCTTCCCGTCTGTTCCTGCCTTTCTCCTTTTCTCTGAGATCATCCTGCGTCTTCATCTCCCTCTGGAGATCTGGGCCTTGTTTTTTGTGTGGTGGGAGGAAAAGTGCTTCAAAACGGGAGCGAAGCTGCAGTAGCACTGAGAGGTGAAGGATCTGAGGGCACAGAGACTTCTGCCAGGGATTGAGAGTTTGGGGTGCTGGCAGCGCTGGGTCTGCTGTTGTGTGTACCACTAATGGCTCGTTACCTTCTTCTACCACCTATTGTCTCTGGTTAGGTCAGCTGTCTGAATCTTTCTGTTTTATGGATTCATCCTGTATTTGAATGATGGGGCTCTTTTCCACGACATTACCAGTAATAGTTGTAGGCAGAATTTACTCTTATGGAGCAGTGCAGGTAATTGAAATCCGCAAGAATCCTTCTGATAGTCTCTCCGGAGCTGTTATCTTGTCCATCTGGTGCTAATTCACTTGATGCAGCTCGCAATAGAGAAGGGTGCATGGGAGGTCTGCTGGCAGCATTGCATGAATAGTATTGCCTGGCAGCCTGGCTTTCCTCTGAACCTCCTGCCGTTTGCTAGGGCATGAAAGCTGCAAAGCTGCATGGTTTTCTCTAGAATTTTACTTTGTGTTAGCATGCATTTGCTTACATTTACAGAGAAAAATGACTTTTCTAATGCCTATGCGTTTTGACCCAGTGAGCCAGTTCTCTGCAAAAGGGTGTGGTGTGCATCAGCAGAAAGCAAGGTGCCTGACCTGATAGCTCTGGCATCCAGAAGGTGGCTTGGCCTGGTGGGATTCATCTGTTGGAAGACCAGTGAGGGTGGTGTGTGTACGCATAATCTGATTTGTGCATGGAATATAAATACTTGCTGTTGCAGTCATGCAGCCCGTGGTTTTAGAAGTTCTTTTGTGAAAACGACGTTCAACCTCTCCACCACTGCAGAGAGCTTCAGTAGAAAACCAGTTCTAGCAATTAGTGAAGGTTTTAAAAGGAACCTAGCAACTGCTACTGTAGTTTGATTTGCAGATTTTTATTTGATTTTTTTTTTTTTAGTCTTCAGGTTTGCAGCTGTTGCATTGTATGGAGATAGTCTGCATATCGCTATAGAGAAAGGATGAGGGAGTCGTGGATCAGTGACTAAATCAGTTGAAATGATAATGGTAATGCTGCTGTGGGCTCTGCAGCAAGTGATCCTCGGGGAAAGTGGCGCATGACTGGAATATATTTGGTGGTATGTGAATTTGGTGTTTGTGAGTAACCTGAGCTCACCTGTAAAGAGTTTTGTTACCAAGATACTTTCTGAGCTAACTTGCTTTTGGCAACATTCACACCAGATGATTAACGAATGATGCTCTCCATGAGTGTGGTTATATAAAATGTTAATATGCAGTGTTTTTTCAGATCAGCTTTATAGCGTGCGCAGAGCTTTAAGTCAAACTTCAAAGAAGGTAGTTTGCTTTATGGTTGAACCTATGAGCAGTTTTATGTGCAGGGTGGAGTGAACTTGTGGAGAATATTGCAGTTTTCCCACTGTCATAAAAAGTTATGATCCTCATGATTCAAGTATTGTTCTGTAGGTGGAGGAGAGAGACAGATGCAGAGGTCAGTGGGAGCGTGTACGGAGTAAGTTCAGATGTGCCAGTGGAGTGAATGCAGTCCTCTGTGTTCCCGGCTTGCTGAAGCGGGTTCAAAAAGTGCCTTGTGCTCTTTGTGGGTCTTCCTAAGAAACCTGCACCTGTGTTACTTGCAGAACAGGCAGGCCATTTCTATGGGAAAGGAACTTGGCAGGGGGAACTGTGAAACGCGGCTGAGAAGGGTGCTTTTTTCGAATGCAGTATTTTAAACCGTTCTTAAAACGTGGCGCTTCAGAGTGGAAAGGAGACTGTAAGTCAGTTTATAACCTACTTTCTTTCTTTGGGCTTTTCTTTGGGGTACAAGCCAAGTGAGTTAAAGAAATAAATAAGTGGCTGCCTCTTGAATGAGCTTCATTCCAATTAACTTCACTCATGATTCAAAAGATATTTAAAACCTGAGATATATTCCCTCAAAAAAAAAACCAACCAACCAACAACCGACTGTTTAGGCTAGGTGGGAGAGTAGGATAACCTTTTAAAGCCTTAATTGTGGGCTTTTCTAAAAGTATCTGACAACGGGTTCTGATTGACCTGTGCTGCTTTTAAACTGCAGTGAGGTATAAGGCTCTCCTAGCTGTGGAGTCAGTGCTGCAAATTCTGAGGTATAAAACACTTTTCAGCTTTCAGTAAGTAAGTTATAGCTGATTAAAATAAGGCACTATTCCAGTTTCAGTCAGATCTCTATAAATATTCCAAGTGACTTAGCCTCTCATTTAAAACATTTTCTACTGGGATGGGGAGGTATAAATGTGCTCTTTGTTTGCAGCCAGGAAAATTAAAGGATCACAACATTCAAAGCTGTACATGTTAGATCTTTGGAAAAATTGTTTCTCAAAGAATGTAGACCATATCTAAATGTGCAAATACCTTTGTTAAGGTGGTTTGTTTTCCATTCTATTAGCTTGAAGAATTTTGTTCTGAATACATTAAAACTTGGGGGGGGGGAGAGACTATGATCTTTATCTTTGGATGATCCATTAGCTGTTGTTATAGATTGCCTTTTATTTTTTTTTTTTTTAAACCTATGTGAATGTAAACATTTTATCCAGAATGGCCTTGCAAATGTTCTTGCATTAACATATATTGTCATGGAGAATAATTTTCATTTAACTGTAATTTGCTTTATATTTTCCTCCCTGGTTGCCATAGAAACGCAGTCCGATGTGCCAGTGACTACTCACAGGAGCTAGGTTATGTATTGCCTTTATAATGGACCTCTGTTAATCATGCTGCAGTTTTCACTGAAGGAACCATGATATTTGCAGGAGGCACTTTATTTATATAAACTGTAAGATGCCTGTGGTACCTTGGCTTAATATTCAGAGTTATCAAGGGTGCTTTTCTGTTCTGCAGAAGTTTTGTCATAACTACCATGTATTATGATGATTGTGGAATTGATATATATTTACTTAAATTTAATGTCAGTTAGACTTCATTTTCAATTTTCACTTCATTTGCTTTAATAGCCTAACTAGTAACACACTTTCCTATGTTCACTGTAGGATCTTAAATGTTTGAAATACAGCAGTGAAACATTTGTTATCCTTATCTGTGCATAAAAAGTTGACTTGCTTTTCATAATAATGTGTCTGTGTCTTTACGGTGGTGGTTGCAGCCGGGCAAACGCCTTCTCTTCCACCCCAAGCCTGACATCTAACAACAGTGAGCTTTGTCTAACAGAGTGATACCAAAGCACTTAGTCATGCTTAGAAGGGGAAAAAAAAAAGTTTCCTTTTGGCTAAGAGTAGGTAGAAAGAGGGTGAAGATGAATTTTAGTCATTTGTTGCCTGTCTGTGGATTTTGGGTCTGTTTTGCACCTCTCATTTTTGGCTGCCTTGTCCATGTCTGCCTCACACCATGGCTGCTCTTCTTCTGTACTGTGCCCACACTTCCTTTTGATTTACTTCCACTCATGAACCCCCCAGGCTCAGAAAATGCAGATGTGAGCATTATATATGTCGACTGCAGCTGGCGGTAGGAAGCTGATTTTACAGCTGGAGATGGTGGGGCCATCCCAAGGCAGAGGTGATTTAAGGCTTTAGGTGCTACCCCTGCATACAAGCTGTAGTGTTGTGGTGGGCTTTACCCTCGTCTGAAGGGGCTGGGGGCTGTAAGGGGTCCCAGTGGGTGCTTTCTCATCTTTACTTTGACTTCAAGGGTAAAATACAACATTATTTCCAGGAGTATTTGTAGTCAGGTGCATGATGATTTCGGACAGGTTGAGAAAACACAATGATGCTGATCTCTGCCTTTGTCCACGACTTGTTGAAACCTTGGAAGGACTTGGCTTCCAGCTACTGAGATAAGAATCATGGTGGCATCGGTTCAAACTGAACTCGTCAGTTAGTGAATGATTCATTTTTGCTTAGGGATGAGCTAAAGGAGAGAAAATCAACCACATGGGATTCTCTTTTGTCTGTGTGCTTTTGTGGCATTAACCTTAAAATTGTAACTGGAGAAGCAAATTTGACTTCCCTTCTGAATCAGACTCCTCAAAATGAATTTTTAGTTCAGGTTTAGGTCTTAAAGAAAATTTGTATGTTAGCCCTTTCTTTCCTGCTCTTCATGGTTAGACTCCAATTGTTGGTTACCTAAGTCAGGATTACTCCAGGACGTGGATGCTTTCAAATACATATGGTCTCACAGTTATTTCTTCGTACTTTACAGAAAGAATTGGGCAAGGTTTTGTTCTGTAATGCATTATTAAGAAACCAAGCATTTTTTTTTCTGTAATGGTGTATAAACAAGTAGTGATAACATCCTATTTTAAAGCCTTTGGAGGATGTAGGGCTAAGGAGGGAAGGCAGGGCTGAATCAAGGTTTACTTTTCTTATACATACACACCATATTTTAGTACAGTTTTGCTTGCCTTCCATGAAAGCTGTGAGCTATTACAAATGAACTATGTTTTTTTGAGGTGTATAAGCACAGTGCAGCATGTGTGCTGTGGGTAGGGAGCAGCCATTTTAATAGATGTTACTCACCTCTGTTCTCCCTGTGTATTCCTGTGTCTTTCACTCTACGATGTTGGTGCTGCTTTGCTGTTTACAAGAGGCGGATGTGATTCATAGTCAAAGGCCAATCTGATTTCAATAAAAATCTGAAAAATGGCTTGGCTGTAGTCAGGACTTTGGGATTTTGTGTACACTGTGGTTTTTGCTCCCCCCAACCTGTTGTTACATAAATGACAGAATTGACCATTAGTTTGTGTTCTTCAGTGACATGTTTATTTGGGATACTCAGATGTACCTTTTTAAAGGACGTAGGTAATGCATTATGACAATGCCAGCATCTCTAAGCTATCAGACGGGACAGTCAGACTTGCTGGCGGTTTATGAAATAATGAACACTTGTGCTCAGTAATTTGTAGGTTTACCTGAATTTATTCTGTTTTTGTTTTAACTTAAGCTGCTTGAAAATCAAGTGATCCACACTAAATGCTTTATAATTTAGAAATATTTTGTTTGAGAGTTAAGTATGAAAATACGTAGTAGTGCAAGAAAATATTACGAAGCAATTTTTCATGCTGGTGTTGAGCTGGTATTTCCAGTATCATAGGAACAGCCTCGTATGAGTGTAAAGGTAGAGGTACATGATGGCTGTTTAGCCCACGATGGTTCAAGTCAAGGCGGTGGTGTTATGTTGCTAGAGCATAGCTGGGCATTCTGCTTAACTTGTTTAAAACAACCAACCAACCAGAAAACCCACATGACCCATAAACTGTAGATAGATGGCTGTGTATGATGGCTAATTTGGAGACAGCTTATGTTTTTTGACTTCTTCCCAGGTCTGAGGCAGCTATCTCGGCAAACCTTTGAGGTGTTTTTTTTTTCCACAGGTGTGGTCCTGAAGGGCTGCTTGATGAGTTGCAAAGGAGCACAGTTGTAGGTATAAACAAATGCATGTGGTGACTAAGTTGCTTTTTGTGGACTCATTGAATAGACTCCTTTACCTGATTATTGGGTTAAACATTTATTCCTTAGGGAGACAAGGGCAGAGTGGCTTTGGTGGCAGAGAGAGTATTTGACTTTCTGAAGCTTCACTTTGAGGATGTTTTAAAGTTCACTTATTTGCTCTAGGGTTTGGTCTGACAGCTAATACGTTACCTTATCAGAAGTCATGAAGAAGTGTTAATCGCAGATAAAACATTATAAAGCCAAACTGTCATTCTGCTCCCTCCTTTTTGTGGACGCTTTGGTTGACTTTGAGCCACTTGCATCCTGTGTCATGCCTTGAAGAAAGCGTTGAATTTAGCTTCATTAATTGTGCTAGAGATCTGGAAGGGAAGAGTGGTTTCTAACACAGCCTGGACACGGTGCCTGTTACCAAAAAATGCTGCAGGTTTGCGTGAGATGGGGGGCAGTGGAGAGTGCAGAGGAGCTGCCTTGTGTGCAGTCATGGGAAGAGGGATTTCTTCAGGGAGTGGGTGTATTGTTTCCTTCTGCTCTGAACAGCCTCTTAATGAACTGCCCTCTCCAGGGTGTAGGGAGATTAACCTCCCATGGCTAACTTCAACCTGGGAGACTTCAACCGTATTGCTGCCGTCAAATGTTTGTATCTAAAAATACACTTGTGCTGCTGTGCAACGGACTCAAGGCATGTTAATATTATTTCTTAAAGGGGGCAGCTTGTATTACTTGATGAACTACTGTGCAAATCGTATATTTGCTATGCAAAATTATCATTTTGTTCTTCCAACAGAAAAATGTTCTGGTTGGAATTCCCTCTCTGACAACAATAGCAGAAATGAGGTGGGGTTGTTTGAAAATAATGGTGAAAAGTTTTGGAGGAGCAAACTCTGCCAAGCTGCGCAAGGCTTTGCAGGGTGATTCCTCCTTATTGTTTAGTCTTCTGCAGAAATGGCTGTGTTCTCACAACTGGCTGGTTGAATAGTTTTGACCACTTCTGTCTCTTCTGAGCACAACTGTTTAAGAATGCTTTGTCTGTATTGGATCTCATTTGCTCTACTACTTTCTCTCATTCAGCTGTGTTCATTTGGTTGTAATTTAGCACTTGCTTCTCTTCGGATGAGGAAGAATGAAAGCCTACCAGGCTAACACCTATAAGCAGGTGTTTTTCACGTTATTTTTACCTCTGTGTGTGATGATTCATCTTGGAGGCAGACAGCTTGCTGCCCTCAATCCCTCACCGTAGTTCCAGACAAATTCAGATGTTGTGCTTCAGCATTTGGCTTGCGAAGTCTCAGTGGTGATGCTTCTGTTTATTATAAGGCTGTGTTTCCAGGTAACTTTGGAGAGTATTTTATGGTAGCAGTAGCACAAGGGCTAGTTTAGACAGTACGGATAGCTGTAGGTGAGTTTAACTGCCTTGTGTGGAAGGACTTGGTAGCTGATATTCTTGCAGCAAGTTTTAACTTGAATTCTTGCTGTTTGTGCTGCTGGGGTAGCTGCAGTGGGGCGTTTCGAGGTCTGGGATATAAAATGACTTGCAGCAAATATTGCGTAAGTAGGTGTAGCTTTGGTCTTGGCGCTTGCCGTTTTCTGTGTGTTCCTATGAGAGAGGCTGTTTTCACCTCTCAAAAGCTATTTAAGATTCAGGGTATATTTTCCTCCTTTCATGTTTGCCTTACCTTGACTCGTTTTGATCCAGGAGCTCACCTGCTGCATCTGCTAGACTTTTATCTGCTACGCCTGCCTGTGTTTTCCCCAAGATCTGCTGTTGATGCTGATCAGCAATAGGGCTCAGTCACAAGCTACTTAGACAACCTAAACCATTTGTAAGGAAACTTTCTTTAAAATATGGATGGCATTAGAGGGACTTGGTCTTAAAATTAGAAACTGTTTATAATGCACAGTTGTAGTTGTTTACCTTGAACCATAATTATCTTATTTCCTGAGTTAAAAACGTCACGTCAGCTTGCTGAAGCAAGATTTGATGACAAAGGAATTGTTCTTAGCCACCAGCAGAGCAAAGAACGCTTCAAATGTGTGTCTAAATATGATTTTATAACCTAAAGTATAGCACACTCAGGATTTTAAATTGGCTCTGGAAGTTGCGTGGGCTTATGGGTAGGCCATTTGGCCAGGGATCAAGGGACTGGGTTTAATCCTAACTCTGTCCTTTTGTCCTCTGAGCGTTTTCCTTGCCACCCTCTGTGCTGTTTGTTTGGACGGCAGTGTGTTTGAAGGAAGGGATATGCCCTTTCACTATGTGTTTGTCGATTTTCTTGGGGTGTGGTTTCGTGGCAGGGCCAGAGGGGGTTCACTACTGCTGGGGGGGTGGGTGAGGCTCGCCCACCCTCCCTGGCGAGTGCTTCTGCTTCCTGGGGTGCCCCAGCCAGCTCAGCCCCTTTGGGGAGCAAGTGGGAGACCAGTGGGCAGAGGGAGGCAAGTAGGCTATCTGCTGGGCTGGTAGGATAAGCCAATTTGTGGACAGACTTCGGGAGTATCCCGACGGAGAAGTGGGGGATCCAGCAGCTGAACAGGGACATCTCTGCCCTTGCTCAGCTTTGCTCAGCTGTAACCAGTAACTTCGCCCACAGCCCTTGAGTCCCTCCTGAGGAGCTGGAGTACCACTGACATACGCAGACAGACATTTGACTTCCTTGTTCTATTATTTAGTAATGCTCTCTGGTGGGTCTCTTGCTGAGGTGGCCTGTGTCCTCCTCTTACTGTTTTCCAGTCCTGCTTTCTGTAGCCGAGCGAGACTGCAGCAGCCTGCTGCTTCATCACTGTTACCTGGTGCTGCCAGGGTGTTCATTTTTCAGGAGAATGGAAAATGGGAGGGGAGCAACTTCTTTAATGGTGGCAACTGCTACTTAAACCTGTTCAGGGCTTATAATAGAAGGGTGTGTGTGTGGGGGGGAAATCAGTGGAAGGTAGGTGCTTTCAACTTATGTGGTATTTTTGAAGAATCTTTTTATTCTGACCTTAACTCGCCAGGACCTAGACAATAGGGGAGAGATGTTGTGTGTAAATCAAGGAGGCACTTCCCCTACCGATTCTCCTTGCTATGTAATTTGAGGCGATTGTAAGGTGCTTGTCATAACTCTGGAAACTGAAGAGTTGAGTGCATTTTAACAATTGCATTTTTCACATGGTTTTCTGGGGAACCTCCTGGGTCATCAAGCCAGGTCTGCTGCTGTGGCAGGTAATGGTGTCATCTAATCCTTATAATGACTGTACGTATCTGGTTGTGAGCCTTTGAGTGAGACCTGCATATTCTTAAGAAAAGAAACCTGTATCTGAGTTATTGAAGTGTGTGGTTGTAATATTCATATCACTACACTGAATTTGCTTGGTTGAGGAGGTTGTATAATGCTGCCTGGAGTGGGTGATTGTGCACTCCTTGGATAAATTTCCTCAGTTTTTCTCTTCTTTGAGAGAGACTATGTGTGCATTCTTGAAGACTGAACAGTGACTTCCTTGACTCCTCCTTGGCTAATTAGTGTGTTTTAAAATGGGATACTTGCATCCTTTTCACAAATCGGCTTTCAGAAAGGAAAGGAAATAGTTCTGTTATTAATAGTAATCTGTATCCAATTTGCCACTGAGTTGCATGGTTGCAAATGTTTGAGACTCTAAAGGTGACAAATGTGTCTTGTCAATCTTTTTTCTTTTTTCTTTTTTTTTTTTTTTTTTTCTTCCAAAGAATGTTCTCTCAATGTGTTAAATTTGAGCACGGAGTAAGAAATTGCAGACTCATATTTTTAAATACAGTGGTGCTCTTCCTAGCTTAGCAGCATCATTAACCCTCCTTCCTTCCCTGAGAAGAACTTACAAAGGGAATTTGAGTGGAATTGAGTAGTAAGGGGCTCTTTGTCAAAGTTACAGGGAAGGTATTAAGTCTGATGGCAGGAAGTATGTCTTTGACCTGCTTCAGTGTTGTATTTAGGAGGAATGACAAGGAGAAGGTACCTGAAATTTGACAGCACCTGTGATCTAACTTTAAATTACTGGTTTAAATCCAGAGAATGTATTTCTTGTCTTTATTGGGTTGTTGAAAGCCAGCATCTTGGAGCTTAATTAGGACAAGTTGAAGCTTCAAGATTTTCTTAGCTTGGCTTCATTCTGTTTGGTATGGTGGGTTTTTTTTGAGCTCTAAGATGGGCAGTGCTTTTGCCTGTCTTTAGAATTCACCTTTGAGTTCCCTTTTGATGGTGTATCAGTGTGTTTTTATCATGTGTCTTTTAGCTTTCAAATGGTAGAAATTCCCCAAGGCTTCTGGGGTTATTTTTGTTTTTAAGTGTAGGCAGGATGGCTATGATGAATGTAAGCTAGAAAACTGGCAGCTCAATTTGCCAGTGAATCTGTTGCAATTCTTTTGTAGATACTTGTGGACAGGAATTGGATAATCTGGCTGTTTTTTGTTAAAGACTTAAATTCTGTAGGTTTCTAATATGTTGTAAGTTTTCTAGTAATTGATTAATTTATTTAGTTTGCCCATAAACCTTCCTAATTGTCAGCATCTGGGAATATTACTGCTCATGTGGTTGACTCTGATAGTGCTGGTTTTCCTTTATTTCTTCTTGTTTGTATGCCTAAGAAGAGCATTTGCTCTCTTTGCCTCCTACCTTTTATTTGAATTTACCGAGGGTTGGTTTTGTGTTGACCTGAAAGTCTTCTCCTGGATAACACATTCTGAAATGTTTGATTTTCAGCCATGTTATGCCCTTCATTTTAATGCCTACATGTATGTATGTTGCTGTACTTAAACTTTAAAAACAGTGCTATTCATCCTGGCTTTGTATTGTCAGGCTACAGAATAACTGGATTGGAAATTTGCTGCTTTTCAGATGGGGCTCAGCAAATGTTTAGGATACAGAGGTTACAATTTCTGCTCATTATCATGTGAACTAAAAATAATCGTGGAACAGTACTGCTTTGAATATCCACACTATTGTCTGTCCTGGGTCTCTTCCAAATGGCTTAAGAATTAACAGCTTACTATACACTGAAATAAACAGCTTGAGGGTTCTGTACATCTTGTTGTTGAATTTTATGAGTGGATAGCTCACCAGTTCAGGTTATTTGAAAGTAGATACGATACTGCTGTTCTGTGCTGATGATTTTCTCGGAAACATGTTTTCGTGGTCTTAATGTGTATGTTCATTTTTGCTGTGTACCAGTAATAACAATGTGTTCTTCCAAAGCAAGACAGTGGGTTTTTGCTTTGCATGTGCGATAATTTAATAAAGAAATGAGCCTGATGATGCATCTTTTTGGAAGAGATTCAGCCAGGCTGGAAGGACCCAGCAGTCTTAGGTAATTACATTTCATATTGGAGCTCTAAAAAAGACAAATGGTAAGGGTCTGCAGGATTATTTGGAAGCATTGGGGCTGACAAACAAGGACACCTATAGCTCCCTGGGTGGCTGAAGTGACGGTGGATAACCATTTTTGGGTGCCCCACCATTTTCTTATTTCCATCCATGATAGGGATAGCCATTTGATGTACATTAATGCTGGTACAGGGCAAGCATGGCTAGTATAGTTAAGACATCTTTATCTGTTCGGTGATAAAAGTGTGTAAACTTTAAAGTATTTAACATTTTTTTAGAAGTAGGAGAGTTTTCTTTTTCAATTTATGCAGACTAAATCATAGCATGGAAAACAGCGTGTCCTTTACACTGGCAGACCAAGCCTTGTCTCTGCTTGCTAGTACAGAAGGGCAAGCTGTAGCCTTGAGCTTCAGTCCAAGGTTGGTTAAAGAAATCACAGAAGCTGTATTTTGACTTAATACTTTCCACTCATCAGAGAAGCCACAGAAGAGGGTGGTAAGGGTGAAGGAGGAGAGATGAGGGAACATGCTTGTATATTTCCAGAACTCAGCTCCGTGCACAGAATAGAAAAATCTGGTTCAGTGGAAACTGTTCAGGCTTGCTTCGCTCTCCTGCCACATCACGCCAAGGAAAAACGAGTTACTTCAATGATTTCAGCTTTCAGGTTGTGCTGGGAGCTGGGACACTTCTGACAGCCCCAGTTTTTTACCCTGCCAAGTACCTGTAAGGCTGCTTTCACAGATCATTCTAGGAGAAATGATAGGTAATTTTAGAGGTTAGCAATTTGAGATACTCTTGAGGGTAGAGAAATTTAAAGTCTGATGTGAAGAAACCAGATAGCCAGTAGTAAAGTTGGTGTGTCTAGTAATTTCAGAGTTTATTGCTCAGCTACATGTTGTGTGTTTGCAAGGGTTAGACTCAGTGAAATGTTACGCTTCTGCTGCTATTTTTTTTTTTGTTTAATACAATTCAAACATAGATAGTATAAAAGTGTATAACTACTTCTTTTGACCTACTGAAATGAACTACAGAATTTTTATTTGAACTTCTCAAGTCTCATTTCTGTAATGGGACAGAAACCTACTGTACGTAAGCATCGCTTCCCATTCTCCTTGCAAGCACAATGTTCAGAGTATTTGTGAAGTAGACAGCAATGGTGTGCAGTGATCCTCAGGGTCAGCCAAGAGTATTTGTGATGGGAGCAGAGTCCGATTGTTGTATTGGTGTATAAATGCTGCAGCTGGTGTCGTTTAATGAATAGAAAAAAGCACAAATCTTGAGGAATACCTGAAACACATGGAAAGTAGTTATTTGACATCACAGATTCTGGGTTTTTCACTGGAGGTCTCTAAACAGCATAGTTGTTCCTGGATTGAGACTACTGTCAACCTCCAGTTTCTTGTGGACTCTGTTGTCCATGTCAGACTTCCAGTTAGAACACTTAAAGGACAATTTGGTTCCCAGGAATTGTGTTTTTCCCTTCCATCATGCTTGTTTTGGTGGGATGAATTGAGCCTCAGACTATTCAGCCCACACAGAAATATCTTGATCTGTATTTTTGAGGACAGTATCAGGTTATTTTATATTTTATCAAGTGGCAAAGATGACAGGAGCTTTAAAAAATGTATATCTCAGCATACATGTTATCTGCAGGGCAAATAAAGGAACTTTTGAGAGCAAGAATATGTTACCTACTTAGTTTCTGAAAGCTATCAAATTAAATTTTACTTGATGTTACAATTTTGTCATGATCAAACATACTGAAAGGTGTTTTTTTTCCTTTTTCTTTTAAGTACTAGTGGAATTCTCTGCACTTCTGTAATTGGTACTGTATGAGCATAGCTGGCTATCATGATTGCTGCAGAAATATTTGCTTCTTTGTAAATTCTAGTGAGTGGCAATTTTTGTAGCTCATCACTACTGGAAATTTCTTCTTAAAGACAGCTGCATGCGTGAGCAAGTGTGACTGGTCTCACTGAATATAACAGGTTGCTCAGCATGCACTTGTTTGGAGGTGGTTGGTCTGTAAGCTGCTGATAGGATGCAGGGCATTTCAGTTAAAGGCATGTTATTTATCTCTAATTTCTGTGTATTTCTTGGAAAGACATCCCCCCCCCCCCATCTCCAGCACAACACCTCTCCTTTTCCTTCCTCTTTTTAAATAGTCTCAAGCTGTGTAGAGTGGTCTGGGTGTGCTTTTCCAGGCTCTTGAGTGAAATTGCCACAAATCTGATGATCTTTATTAGCCGTACGTCTGTCAGCAGGCTGGAGGAAAGCCCTCACTGCTGTGATAGGCAGTACTGTTCTTGGCTTTCAAGGTGGTGTGAGAAAAACCTACAGAATGAAGGGGAGGCAATAATTTCTACAATTTTTTTTTGTGCACGTGGCATTTTATTTTTTTCCTTAAACTTTAACACTTATCTGGATTCTTAACCGATATGGCTGCTGTAACCAGGCAGGAATAGAATCCCTGTTGTTGCACAAGTTTCCTATAATACTCCTAGAAGATGTCTAGTTGATAGTAAGTACAGGGGGTTGGCAGTGCTGTCTGCTTATGGATTTCCCCCCATTTTCATTCAGATTCTTGTGTAATGTGATTATTTTTTTTACAGTTTTTGAGAATAAGCGTTCTTCTCCATTTCAGCAGGGTGAAAGATCAGTGTTTGTATACAGGGTGCTGTGCAGGCAGTCTCTCACAGTTGTTCTGAGCATGCCTCTGGGAGTGCATTGGAACCCCTTTCTGGGGGGGGGGGGGGGGGGGGGGGGGGGGGGGGGGGGGGGGGGGGGGGGGGGGGGGGGGGGGGGGGGGG
>JAVJGJ010000033.1:21803240-21829361 GCA_035590215.1 Microhierax caerulescens | reverse complement strand
GGCCCCCCCCCCCCCCCCCCCCCCCCCCCCAATTTGTTGTGCTTGTGCCTTCTTGAGTTCTGTATCTGAGGTAATGGAGCATATCTGAAAGCGTGAGCTCATTGGTGTTTTGTGTGTTCCCCAGTGTATATTTGTACTGAAGCCCTCAGAGAGATGCCTTATTGAAATTCTGTCTCTCCCTGAAATTATTTTGAGGGAAGCAGATGAGCGCTGTGGAAAAGGGCTGTCCTACTCCCTAGAGATTTTTTTCCATTCAGAAGTTGGTCTAAACCAGAATCTAAATATCACATTGATATCCTGTTATGCTTCTTAGTTCTGCATCACCATAAAATCTGAATTGATGCAAGCCTGTCTTTAAATCAAAATACAACTTTTTGCTTCAAAGCAGCACTAACAAAAAATGCAGTTGCTTGTGGGGAGGTTGGCCTCTTGGTTGCTCGAAATGAGGTTTCGGCAGATGGCTTCTTTTTTACTCCCTGTAACACGGAGTTTTAAGTAGAACCATTTCTGCATTCTGTTGATCAAATTTAGAAATATCTAGATTTATAAAATTGTTGAATCTTGAACATATTTTTTAATAGTGACCCTTCTAAGTGACTCTGCACCTGTACGGAATTGGTCTGGTTTTTTTTTCTTTTATGGCTGACATCAGTGTATCGAGCCACCTTCCACCTTGCTGCTGGAACCAGTTAGTGTTCCTCTGCCAGTTTGCAACTGACTGACCAAGCTGCTTTGTTGCAAATAGTCTATAGTTAATCTTAATGCAAGTACACTTGGGGTTTTTCAGGTCACATCTTGTGGTTGTAAAGCATTTTCCACCTTCAAATACTGATTTCTGTGAAGTTACAAGATACCCTTTTATTAAAGAAGTTTGAATTACTTCATTCCTGGGTTTTTTTCAATTAAAGCTAGCAAAAGCTGTACCAGGAACGCTTAATCTGAAGTTTACTGATTGGTGTGGGCATGCAGCAAGAAGAATCAGTAAGTGATCAGTGGGGAACTGCTGAGGACTTACATGGTCAGTGTTACAGAACAGGAGTTGGTGGGAGAATGTAGAGGCTGAAACTTTTTTTTTAATGGAACTCTCGACTTACCCAGAGTTTCCAAATTACCTCACGTTAATATAAAATAAAACATCACAGGTCTTGAAAGACTGAGCCTGTTTTAAAACAGAACTTGGTCACTTTGAACACTTTAATTAATCGGTATTTATACTACCATTTCAATGCAAGACTGTATGTCTGCCACTTTGCATTGCAAAATGATTTCTGTGTAGCTGCAGTTCGCTTGGCACGCACCAGAGTGTTGTCAAGTGGTCAGTGTTGTAAGTTCACAGAAGGGAAAACAAGGATGGTAATGTTAGTTTGTGAAGTGGTATGTTTTCGTCAGACAGAAGCTAAGAAAATTGGATGGATAAATGTGTCTAACATTATTAGTTTAGGCTTTTGGAAGTGAAGTTAGTTTTAAATTGATATATTGGATACTGCACAACAGTAGTGTTGTGTGAGTGACCCAAATATGTATAGCCAGTCAGGTATTGCCCATGATCTGTGTGTTGGGCATCTTCCACTGAAGTATTTGCTGTACTTCAGAAGTAATTTCATAACTATTTTGTAAAAAAAATAAAAATAATGGTACCCTGTTCCTTATGAAAGTTGTTTGGCTCATATGTGGTCACTGTTTCGGTGTTACAACACTTAATGTATGTTTTATATATGAATTAAGTAATGAATAAAATTGCTGTACGTAGGCCAGGAAGCAGGTGTAAATAGAACTTCAGAATTGTGTATTGGTATGTCACTGGACTGGTTTTCTGTAGACTTTTTGATAATTTTGTTCACAACTGGTCATAGTCACTGGTCTCAGCAAGTAGCACTCCTGATTTTTGAGATAATGTAGTTGGAAGTTCAGCTTCCCCCCAGCCCCAGTTTATCTTTTATTACTGTTAAAGTGGATAGCTCTGATTAGATTTGTGACTTCTATTATGGAGAAGAAAAGTATAACAGGAGCAGGGGAATCGTGCTGGAAAAAATGCTGTGTGGGTATTGTCTCACACTCCGTAGGACTGCAGTTCTCCATCAGGGGAGCCTTCGGTGCCCCAGGACTCTCTTGTCTTGGGAAAACACAGGAGGTAGCTGTATGTCTTCATCTCTTTTGCTTTTTTGAAAGAAAAGTGTCACGGAACTTTAATTTGTTTCTGGTTTTGCTCCTTTGGAAAAGTTCACCTGCTGCAGGATTGACTTTCTTTGAGTCAGGACCGCATGCCTTTATATGTTCCTTTGGATTTTCTGGTTTTACTTTGGCCTGCTCCTTTTCGCTGTGGTACCTAAGGCTTTCCTCAGCTTAGCTGGTAGCAGCTCTGGCCTGGATGCAGCTGTGTTGCTCATTTGGACATCTTCCCTTTGACTTTTCATCAGGGAGTAAAAGTTTCTCAAAACAAACAGGCTTTCCCAGGGTTCCCAGTCCCCTCGGCTCTGTATCCCGATCAGCCGTGCAGTCTCTCTTGGATGGTTATTTAAAGACCATCCTGTTGGAAGGCAGGTGTCCAAATCCAGCTACATCAGCGAAGTGCTTTGTAAGGTGATGGGCAGCAGTGAAGGATAAAATTGAACTGCAAGTCACGAGCTCTACACAGGCCAGTCCTGTGGACTGCGAAGTTGTGAGAACACCATAGGAAACTAAATCTGTTGCTGTTTAAAGAAGCATTGCACTCTGGAGCGTGGTGTGAGGGTGCTGGGCCTTGCAAGTTGTGGAGGCAGGATTTGGGAGGGTAATAGACTAAAACAAGGTTTAAAAAGTAGTGGTTGGCTGTCCCAAAGGAGCTCCACAGTAAAGGCATCTGTGTGTGAGAGGTTTCAGAAAAAGAACATAAGAAGCGGAATGTAGTTAGGAGGGGGACCAGTATGTGAAGGTCCTAGGAGTTAAAGTGGTGGTCAGGTTGGGGAACTTTGGCACTTTGTAAGGCGCAGCTGTAAGTGGTGCAGGTGAATAAAAGTGGTAGGTAGTTTTGCTGAAATGCACGTGTTTTGTACTTTGTAGTTCCCCACTTGTAACTTTATATATGTGAGATTTTGAGTATAAAATCGGCTGTTAGAACTTTTCCTTTCAGAAGAAAAGGTAATTTGGAAGAAACCCAAATTTTCCATTGTCAGCCGGAACAGGGGTTGGTCACTGTGTCCCTCGGTGTGGTTTACAGAATCGGGAGATCAGGTGGGAGGTGGGATTTGAAGAAGGGAATTTGGCAGTGAGCACTGTGGTGTTGGCAGTTAACCCTTTAACCTGTTTATCTGAACCAGAATAACTTCAGTCGGAGGGGGCAAGGCCTGGTGCCTGTGCTTCAGGTTACTGCCGCTTGCCTGGCACAGCTGGCATACAGCAGTTGTAGTCTGCGGTACGTCATCAGCTTATTTCTTTTTACAAAGTTCCGCTCATGAGCCACTTCTCTGTGGAAGTGTAGCAGAAGCTCAGCTATTGCTGTTATATATCTAATGCATGTTTTGAAGAAATTCTGCTTTTTTGCTTGGAGCACATATTGACTCTTTCCGTATTTACGGGTCCCTTATGGGTAGAAGTAAGAACCCGCTAACGCTCAGTGGATATCAGGAAGCGTTTTGGTTCGTCATGGATGTAAAAAATCCTGGGATAAGACAGTGTTTTACATGTGGCTCTGCCCAGGCTTTCTGGTCTTCCACATTGCAAACTCTCAAATGTGCTTATTTGTAGTTCAGGCTTGCCCTTGCTCATATAACTTGTACGGGCTCCTACCGAGCTGTGCTGTCTGAAACTTGTCCCCTCTGCAGCTGGGGAGCAGATCAGAGCACCTGAAAAACAGCATTGACTTCTGTGGAGCTCTCGTCTGGAACAGAGTAGTTTGCTCTGGCTGGGAGAGAAATTTATTTCTGAGCAAACGTGCTCGTCAGGCCTGCAGGCGAAGCTGAGTGACTCAGGAGAGGGGCCAGGTTTAGCTGCAGCCCTGACACTTGTCAGGCAAGTTGGGTTTCTGCACGCGCTGACGTGACAGTCACCTGAGACTGCTCAGCTCTGCGCAGCTGAGCCTTCCTCTGTCGTGAGAAGTGGTGAAGGGCTCAGGTACTGCGTTTCGGGCTCGGAATCATCTGCCAAACCTTTCATGTACCTGCTCAGTTGCCCAGTTAATGACTGTAATTCCCCATTGCTGTGGGTGCTGAGAGCTCCTGCTGGTTCCTGCCTGGTGTCAGAATTTTCACTTTGGGAATTTGTAGCTGGAAAAATATCCTTGAAAGGTGCAGCAAGACCTGTTAAAAAAAAAAAAAAAAAGAAAAAAATTAGAGGCTTGTAATAGATTAGGTGCTATTCAGAGCAAGGATCTGAAGGTATGTTTAGAAAGAAAGTGCTTGTGTCACGGGTAATTCCACATAAGTTTTTCAAGAAAGTGAATTACTGGCACAGGGCACCTGGTAGCACAACGTGGGCAGTTCGCTCTCTCCCTGCATAGTCTGTCGGTTCATGAGTTTCTCACAGTTAGGGGGGTGACATACATTTTTTCCGTAAATAAAATGACTGTAAAACCACACAGATGGTTACAGAAACCTCGAGACAAGTAAATTTTTCTTCTAATCAAATAGAAGAAAGTTATGGAACTTGGCTGATGCTCTGCTAAGCTATTTGCCATTTCTTTTATTATTCTGTTTGTGCAGATTCCCAATCAGAAACTTTATTTCTGGATCAGGCAAGGATTTGTATTTAGTAGCCTTCATGTACTCAAATACAGCATGCTTGTGGTGAATAAAATTATGTGCTTTAACTTTCTAATGAGCAAATTCCTCTGTTTTTCAGATTACACAGTGTTTTTGGGACACATCTCTGTTGGATTTTAATATATGTCCTGCTAACAACAGCTTTCAACTATGGAATCGGTAAATACTTACCTTCTGTCCAAATTTTCTGTTTTATTACTGAACAAGTGCTCGTGTCCGTGTTGATGTGTTTGGATTGGTCTTGTGTTGGTTTCCCCCCTCCCTCCCCACCACCAATTTTTCTTTTATTTTCTGAAATTTGAAGGTAAAAATGGCAAACTTCCATGGAGTAACTTAAAGGTACTAACCCAGAATATATTGGGAAAAGTCTTTAGTTCCAGGATGCCCTTTCACTTTTATATAACATCAAGTGTAGCAAGTTTTTCCCTGACTTGAGTGAAAGCAAAAGTTAACTTTCCCGTGGGGGCAGTTCCAGCACTGATTTGTCCAACAGACTGTGTAGCTTGTTGGTGTTGTTGAATTCTGAGTGTTAAATACTCTCCTGCCTCTAGTACATCATGGTTCTCTTTCTTCACTTTCAAAAAGTCTTTTTAAGAAAAAAAAGTTATTAAGAAGTGCCAGTTGCACAGTGTTATGTCTCCTTGTGATTAGTATAATTGAAACAGATGGCACCTATGTTTCATTTTGGGCAGAGAAACCTCCCAATATGTTGAGACTACAGTTTGATTTTGTATTAGGATTCAACTTTTTGGTAGCATCAGCAGATGTAGAAATAATAGGCTGTCTTAGAGTGGAATTTAGGGGAGGGGAAAAAGATTTTTGCCTCGGTATTTCTGAGAGAGGATGAGAGAGGTGGGTGCTGTTCTCTGGAAAGCAGAATGATGTAGCTGGTAGGAAGGAGTTTGTTCTTGCTGTGTTTTTCTGCAGTTCTGGCACTTTGGTGTGTTGCAAGCTGAATAAAAGCTGTTGTTTGCTGCTGTCCATGAGCTCAGCTTTGCAGTGCCTGTTGTGGTGGTGTTATGGAGGGGAAGCTCAGTGGTGCAGGGTTCAAGGTCATCCTCAGTGTGCCCAGAAACGCTATGGAGAAGGCTCTCAATGGATAACCTACGGTGTGTTGCTTATGCCGTGGGACCTTGGGTACTTGGCTGACCTCTTGGTTTATGCTGCAGTGGGATTATTTGTGTTGAAGTTGTTAATATGATAAAGGCCATTACTGAAGGAGAGTTCCTCTATGTGGAAATACAGGTCTGCTCTGTTAGGTGGCTTTGCAAGCTGGTAAGTTTCTTTTGTCCTGGATTTTCAGAAACCAAACAAAAATCTTACTGTTCAGTGTTCTATTTAGTAAATCTTAGTTATTTATTATTTAGCTTGTCTGTAATAATTCTAAGGTATTTAGATGGAGAGAAGATGTTATTTCAGTTTCCCTTGGTGAATATTAATAGTGGTAGAAGCCTTTCACAGTGAAACAAAACGGACTAGGCATCAGTAACTCTCCCCTGCTGCAGTTAAGTAATTAAAGTGTATCAAGTGTGAGACCTTTTGCTGTAGTGTGCAGTAACTCTTTCTTTAATGGGTGCTCTGCAGTCCCCTGAAAAACTGAACTGAATCCTAACATCAATTATAAACCAGGTTGTTTACTACCTATTACATTTCATAGTTCGGTACGATGATTTTTCATTCCGAGTTTTGAAGTAAATGGCGTTCTGCTTTTCTGAATGCAAACCATGCTTTTAAAAACAGGATAGTGTTAATTGCAGTACCTTCCACTTTATCAAAAACTTAATAAATGTTCAAATGTATTTGCATAGTATACTTGCCCACTGGGCAAAACGACTTGCTTCCTGACAGATTACAGAGCATTATGGTGGCTTGCATCTCTCCAGGGCCTTTTGTCTACATCACCTGCCTTTTGGCCACTAATACCTTTTAGGATTATTACTGAGCTTAAATTATGCACTGCATTGCTGTGGTAGCTGCCCTTTAGAAAAGTTTGCCACATAGGCTTTTCCCCATCTTTAGCCCTTTTCTCTCTGGATGTTTTGTACTTTATCTAAAGCCACGCTATGTTGACTGTGGGTCTAGCTGAAGCTGTGGATGGAAGAACTTGACAGATGAAGGTTAAGGATGTATCATGTGACAAAGCATTCAGACTGTAGAAGGAAATAATTACTTACGAAGTCAGATGTTTCTCTGACTCCTGAAACAAAACAAAAAAGAGTGATGTTGCTTTGTGGGTTGTGTGAGCCCTGGGAGGAGATAGTTGAGTGACCTTTTCCAGTAAAATTGTTTTTTATCTGCTGCTCTGCAGAGACAGACTATTGTGTTACTTAAAATGCATACTGGTCTGGGGTCTAATAGCTCCATTACTGGGCCCCTGCAGTATGGAGATATTGGTGAGAAGAGAACATCAGAGTCCTCCAGTGCTGGCTGAAAAAAATTACCCAAACCTGGTGTGTTCTGAAACTGTAGAGGTGAGTTCATAGGCTTCGTGCTGGTGGGGAGGCTGCGGCATACACGATCACTGCACTTTATCATGCAGGTACCAGCCAGTGCGCTGATGTGCAGTTTATGCCATCCTCTGAGTAGCCCAAAGATTGAACAGAATTAATGTCTGGCCCAAGCTTGAGTAAAAACCTCTCGTCCTAAAAAGCAATGATTGTAAAAGCAGGTCGTTGTCATCGTTGACTCCTGAGGCTGTGTATGCTTAAAACCCTGGGGTGCCTCCATACCCAAGTGCCAGACTAGCAGTGTGATGTGCCACCTTCCGTCTTGTCTGAGGAGAAGCTGTTGTCATGAAAGTGCTGAGTTTTTGTCACTTGTCCATTTGTGACCATGAGAATGAGGTCGCCTTTGCTGTAAACCTGTGAGTGAAAGTGCACTGGGGCACAAAACTGGTTTGGTTTTTTTCTCCTCTGTCCAAGCAACATGATGTGAAGAACACTGCATGGATTCCCTGCTGAAAGAGACTGAGGAACCTGACTTTCAGGACCAAGTTTACCTTTGTAGTAAAATCCTGCTGTGTTCACTCTATTCCAAAAATGCTGTCCCATGCTTTGAGGGTTGGCTAATGGAAATAAAGCTTCAGTGCTGGAAGGGGACTTGGATGGGCACCCACTGTGCTGTCTGTCCCCTACAGTTGCAAACTTAATGCAGGGTGTTTCTGTCCCTGGGAGGTGCTTTGTTCCCGTCACATATGCCAATACCACTGGTTGTGACGGTGTACTGTTAAGCTGATGCCCAAGATATTCAGCATTTAAATAAACCATAAATATTTAGAGGTTTATGTGGCTTGTTTGTGGCATGATGTGATGACCCAGAAGTAGTTGTGTTGGTGCAGCTGCAGGACCAGAAATGCTGCGGTATGTTGCAGGGAGGGAGCAGAGGGCCTTGTTCCACTGTAGGAAGTGCTATAGAGTTTTTGCCATCTTGGTAGATGGCTCTTTTATTGCGAAATACAGGAGATGCTACAAACGTTGCTAACCCTCAGTTCTCTAAAAGAGACTTCTGGGTTTTTTTGCATGTTTTTAGGTTCTCTCCCCCCGCCCCATCCTGTGTCATCCTGTGCCGCCCCCACCCCCCCAGCTTTCTGTAGTAGAGGACCTATCTGGGTGGAGGAAAAGGGAGTTCAGTCGACTGCGTGAGATGCTGGCTTCATGCAGTATGAGCAGCCGCAACACAGCACCTCTTGTGCTGCAGTGAGTAGGACAGGTATTTTCTCACTGAACAGTTTTGAACAGTTTGCTCAAAACAAACCAGGTCCTTCTTGGTAGCTTCTTTTTGCTTGTTGACAGCGAGAAACAGCTCCATCGTACTGGGCTTGTTTTGGGGTTCGATGACTTGACTGATTCACAGAGCTGGTCCCCAGTGCCCGAGTTGATGGCTGGTGTGATTCGCGCTTTCCTGACATCTTCATTAAGGGAAGCAGAGGGGTCAAGGCTTTCTCAGAGCAGCAGAGAGATTGCAGTGGCTTTTGATGGTGGTTTTGGCACTGGTATTTTTACAGAGTTCATAATGAATATGTAGGTGTAAGATTAAAAGAATGAATAAGGTAGGGCTGCTAAACAGAATTGCTTTTCAGAGCTGCAGACGTGCCTTGTTCTGACCTCCTGAGAAGGATACAATTGTAAAGCTTAGGCCTGTAGTGGAAAAGCAATTACAATACATGCTTCCAGGATTGAATTGTCCCCTGAAAGTCAGATGCTGCAATAATGGTAGTGTTGTTTAGGTGGAACGTGACTTTACTTAACTGCTTGGTGTTTTTCTATTAATGTTCTTTAATGTGTTCGTATACAGTTTTCAATTTTTACTGCTTTGGGGGAAATAGAGCTTAGCGTTCCACAAGGAAGATATTTCTTTACATAGAAGTGTTCTTCTGAGCTCTCTGGCATTTTTCCACGTCTTTCAATTCTTATCCCTTCCAAATTAGAGGAGTTGGAAGATAACACGATAGAAGTGCAGTGTACATTTTTTCTTTAGCATATTGGTCACAGCTGAGCTGATCAGGGGGGCTTTCTGTCTGGCTCCAGGGTATGGTTTGGAAGCATTGGGTTTTGGGGTGAGAAGCTGATGTGTTATGAAGCAGGGCCTGGAGTGGGATGGGGAAGCTATGTACAAGTGGAATTACTAGTCCTTTGTAACATTAAAGGACTAGAGCTGTGTAACTTACGGGCTTGACTGACTTTTGCTGTGGTTTGCACCCCAGCCCTGAAATGGTGGAGCCTTTTCTGTTATAAAAAAACCCAGATTTTGGAAGTGCTGCACAGCAGCCGGATGGCTCTTTGGGTGCAGGTTTGCCTGGAGTGATTCAGGTGAGGGAGTTTGGGTTTGTGCTTGTGTGTAGCTCAGCCAGGGAAGGCTGCAGCCAGGGTGGACAGGAGATGGATTGGTGGAGAGTGTTTCCTACCCAGTGCTTTTCTCTGGCATCGTGCTTATGCACTGTTGTACTTGCATGAATACAAGGTGGGTTTCCATGGCCCTTAGAAGCGGTAAACTTTTCTGCCTTGTCTGTTTTGTGCTCTGTAACGGACAGCACTGAAGTTATCTAAATTTAATTTTTAAAGCTGTATCTTCACAGTAAGCAGAAGTTAAGCAGAGGTGGCTTTATTGTGAGCCTAGATTTCTTTGTGGCTAGAACAGGGGTTGAGTTTTTGGATATGAAACACTGCTGAGACATACAGAAAATCCTTCCCTTGTCCCAGTGAAAAAGCTTGGATTCTCAGATGTAATCTTAGCCTAAGCGCTTGATTTGAGCATCTGAATTGCTGCTTTTACAGTTCTCTGTATTTTATCAGAACTTGTTAATTTGCCAATATTACTTACATGCCACTTTCAGCCGATGCCACCTACATGCCCTCTATCTGAATTTACCTTTTACTAGAAGTGTAGGTAAGGAGGCTCCTTTCTTGTGTGTCAGGTGTTAGAGAGTGGAGCACTTGTGTTAATTTACTTTCACTAACCTTTCCACTGCTAACAAGCTAACCTGGCCCATGTGCACAGTGCAGCCTTTAATGAACAGATCTGAGCTAAGCAGGAACTTTGAAAAAATTTATTGCTTGACTTGTTCTTTGGGTGTAATTCAGATCCGTGTGTTCACCGTGGCATAGAGGGAGTTCTTGGTAAGGGCAATCCACAACCAAATAAAACACTTGTCTTCATTCTTCTGGTGTTCTGTTTAGAACAAGGCAAAGCTGTGGCAATAATTACCTAAAAAGAAAAAAGGTTGGTGTGTGTCCCCTGCCAGAATCTACTTGGTTTTGAATAATTTATTCTCTGAAGGGGCTATGTTATGACAACAGAAATCCTAGTTTTTAAAAGAAGTGTACTTATGAGTTAGGATTTTAACTTTAGTTAAAGTTTTAACTTTAGTTTAGTATCAGCTAAGGACTCTACACTTAAAAATCGCAGTTGTGTTTAGGAACAAGTTCACTGAAACAAGCTTGTAACGTACATGGCACACAGGATCATAATTTCTAGTAACTGGTGGAGTCTGTTATTTCTTGGGGGAAGATTCCTGTGAGACATATAGCCCGGGTGACACATAGAGGCACGATTTTGGGAAGGGAATCTGCAGGTTATTTGGTACATAAGCGGCCAGTTAGTGTTTCCATTGTTGTGCAGCAGTGCTCCTGGGTGCAACCTCTTCTGAAAGTAAAAGTACTTTCAGGCTGGTTCTGGTGTGGTGGGTGAGGTGCAGCGTTTGGAGTGATGGTTTTATTTATTTATAAGTGTTTTGCATAACGCCAAAGTGTATTCTTGAAAGGGACTGAAGTTACAGTCTCCGCCCTGAGGAAGTGACACTCAGGGTGTGAGATGACAGACTTTGGAGGGGAATGGCAGGATTACACAAAATATGGCTGAAATTGCTTGTTTTCAGAAGATATCCATCATGCTGTGATTAAGTGCAGATGATGCACTTGGCAGCAAGAGGTGTGCAATCTGTTCCTACCCTAAGGAGCTTGCAGACCAAAAGCCTGCTGATAAGACCAGACTCACTGGTGTACTTCTTGAATGAATAATGGTTTAGGGTGTTCTTGTTCCAGTAACTTTTGCTCTTTTAAATAATAGTGTAGACAATTGTGAGCCTGGTGATTTTGACATTCAAATCCATGAATTCTTTAAGTCGGGGGAAGTAGCTTTTTGTGGGTTTGGGGGAATGCATTCCTGTGGCATGAACACTGAGGGAGATGCATCAGTAATTTGGGCATCTTCCAACCCCAACCATTCTGTGATCTTCAGTGGAGCCACAAGTGGGACAGTTGGTGTCCGACAGATACAAATCAGCTGCCTGACACCCCTCTAGGTGGGAATTGGTGGTGTGAAGTAGCAGGAAACATGAGTCTGAATTTTATGGAAACCTTGCATGGAAGGTGATTTGGCTGAACCACTGAAGTATCTAACACCGTAACAGAGAGGTGCGGTCTGTTTCTGTAACACGTACATACATGTAAGAGGGGGAAATTATTATTGCAAGCAAATGCAGAATTGAGGGATATGCTTTATTGATCCCCTTAGAAGGGAATTCCCTATAAAAACAGGAAGTGCTTCTGAAAATTAAGTCTGAATTGTCAAGTGTGAAGATGGAGGCTAGGTGCTATCATTATTTCTGTTCCCTTGGTTAAGTTCTTGGCAGAGCTTTAATTTTAGAAGGACAGGACAACAAGGGCTGAGATTTGCAGGCTCAGTCTAATTCATTACAGACTTAATTAGACGCTTGAGAACACAGGTACTCTTGACAATTTTTTGCAACGCTGCTTGTTATCCCTGTTTTATAGTAGTTTGCTGGACTTCTCCTGAAATTTAAAAATAACTTCACTGAGTTCTATTTAACAAGTTAATGTTTTAATTAGTATTTGATCTTGGGTTGAGACTAGGCAGGCTAATTGTTTCCAATTGTGGAGATGTGCAGGATCTGGGAAAGGGGTTTCTTGGGTCTTTTGAAGAAACTTGCGTCTTGTTGTGGACATTCAAGCGAGTGAGGGGATGTAGGGTGTTGTTTGTGCTCACGGTGACAGAGGCTCCGTGGGGTTTGAATTCCCAGAACCTCCCCTTGTGCCTGGGCGTTTTGGGAAGCTAACATGCCTGGCTTTTCTGTCCTCAGAAGTGGCTTTGGTTTGGTAGACAAGTACTGGAAGCTCTGCTTTTACTCAGAACTGTTTAATCCGCATTGCTTTCACCGCTGCCCAGGCTCATCCCGGGTGTGGGCAGATGGCTGCAGGCAGCTGCATTGGGGTGTTTTGGGAAGTCACAGCCTTTTCGAGAGGGCCGTGGCAGAACACAAGAGAGTAAAGCAGTTTTCTGAAGCACTTTGGGAATGCCTAAAATTCTCCCCTTCCCCTGGGAGTGGTGGTCTCAGCTGTAATGTTTTTAACTCTTGAATTTGGAACAGACTTAGAAGCTCACCTTTGGGGGTGGTAGCTTGTTAAGTTGTCAATACTATTGCCTGTAACCATCTGTTCCTACCACTAAGTAGCTGCAAAAATCAGTAGTTGTTTTTTTGTTTTTTTTAGGCACTTGGGTGTAAATCTTCTTCCTTGTTATTTTAATGGTCTCCCTCATTATAAAAGACAAGCATCTCCACAATGCTGGAAAGGCAGAACAACGTTCTTTCTTTAATCTTTCATCTAAATTTATTTGAAATTTAAATGCAAATAGTTACCAGTATTAGAGGTTGCTTTGGAGCACAATAGCTGTTTCTGGTGAAGTCAGTGCATGGGTCTTCCTTATCAAACAGGAATGTGCTTGTATAACTTCACCTTTCTGGGTTAACCACTGCTAAGAGAAATGGAGATGGCAGGCATGTGTACAATTTGTTTTGGGATATTACCACTGTGTATGGATGCTGTGTTTGCTTTTGCAAGTAAAACTTCTCATGGATTCTTACTTTCTATTTATTTTTGTCCTCGTGAATTACTAATCCAAGTGGGCTGGCTTTGGTAGTTTTGATGATCAGTTGCTGGTGGTGGGTAGCTAGGGTCGCAGAGGAGAGGTGGTCTGGTGGTTGTCGTGTGGCAGTCACAGGAGCGCTGACAGCAGCAGCGGTTGGACAGACAGATGGGACTACTGCATGTTGTACCCTGGGCTATCCAGGGCTGGGATTTCACTCTGAGATTCAAACTGTAGAATCAAAATGGATTGACCTCAAATAATGATGTTAGTGTTTTGGGACGTGAGATCCCGGTTACTGGGGTTGTCTTCAGTGCTGTCACATCGCACGTACTAATGACACTTTTCTAATACAGAAGGACTTTGCAGCCTGAGGCCAGGTGTTCTTCAGGTTTTTATTCTCTTCCTTACTGTGTCACTGGGGTTCAGTTTTGCACGTGTTTGTGTTGGTGGTTATCTGAACTGCAAAGTGTATCCCTGAGGGCTCTGTTGAGGTAACGTCCAGTTTTCCCTTCTTCATACCATCTGCATGCTTACCACTCATGTTGAAAGTTGGGTTTTGTCTAATCTAAAAAATAACTGTTGGATTTAGATGGGGTATGGTGTGATGTGTCTGCCTGGACTCATCCTATTATACAGTAATGTAAAAATAGGGTACTATCTTGCAGTAATATACAAGCAGCAGTGACCTGACCAGCTCTCTTCTTTGGTCAGGCACATGCTGCTGCATCTCTGTGGGCTTTGTTGGAAACCCTCAGTGCTGTGCATGGCTGGGCAAGGCTGGGAGCAGTGCTCGAGTGAGAGTGGGTCCTGTGCCTCGCTGTCACGGCAGGAGAGCAGCCCTGGTACGATGAAGAAATGGGGAAGCTCTTGAGGGATTTAGTCCTGGCTGTAATTAATGGTTTGGAGGATTTGCAGGATAGGAGTGGTCTCCAAAGATTGACAAGGAAGCCCAGAAACGTGCATCTGTTGTTCTGGCAGCTGTAGCTGCCATAAAGAAGGACCTGGCATGCCACTATTAATTCCTTGTGTACCCTTAAATTTTAATACCTCCAGACTTCAGAGTTTTTTAGGAAAAGCTGTTACTCTAAAAGTTGACATGCATCTTGCAGGGAGGCTTGAACTCTCTGGGCCAGAGCTCAGGTGTCCTTAAAAGTACATTTTCTGTGACTTGCCTTGGCTTCAGATGATAACATTTAAGCTTAATTCTGAATTTCCTGGAAGTCTTGACAGTTTGTTTCCAAGTTCGGTGAAAGGCAGGAGGGCAGTGTTGAGGACTGGATGTGTTTATGTGCACTTGGGCACTCGAGTTTCTCCCCCAGGCTGACTCGCGGTCCAGCATAGTTGAGCTCTAGCAGTTGGTCAGATGCTGACAGCGAACTAACACGGCGGGGGAATTCTTGGAGGAACTGTAAAAATGAGAGGAGCTGGTCAGTTTGATGGATGTGGGTAGGTATGGTGGGAGGAGTTCTTTAGATATTCATCATTTTTGTCCTTTTATATAATTTTTCAGCCATTTAAAGTAATGGTATAAGGATTCAAAGGTCAACATCGAATAGCTCTGGTTATTCTCTGCTGAACCTAGACTTATTTATTGCTGGTGTCATTTAAGAAATATACTTCCTTTTCATGTTACACAGTCAGAAGAAAATTATTCTGTTGTCTTCAGTAGTTTTTACCTCATTCTTGTAGTCTTGCCAATATCCTGTATTTGTTTTTTGCAGGAAGCCTTTAAACGTTTTCTTAATTGGAATTAACTGTTGTAATGGAAATGCACATTTTGGTTGAAGATAATGTAGGAAGTAAATATTCACAGAAATTTTATTTTAATTTAGTGGAAAAGCATTCATTGGAGAGCTTTGCTTTGGAACTTCAACTTCTGAGAGGCTAAATGAAAGGTTTCTTTGCTCTTGGGTAATAATAAAGGAATAAACCAACTTTACTGCTCCTCAATTATCTTGAGCAACTAACTTCAGACTGATAGTAAGTCTGTTTGTTAATTGTATTGTAAATGATGTTAATTAATGTAATGACGCAGATTTAACGCTATACAAAAGTTACATGGAGTCAAAATCAAATGACAACAGGTAATAAATAATTTGGCAAAATAAAGACATGAAAACAAATAAATAATGAAAAAATATTAATCATGTATTCTTTTCCTGTCAACAGTTAGGACTACATCTTTACGTAGCAGCTGGGCAGTCCAGAATTCTTTTTTCCTCTGTTTTTACGGCAGTCTGAAAGAAGATCTCTGTCTAAATGAAGTGGTAGCAGGGACATAGTGCCTCTGGGCTTCACATTTGGTGAGGTATCACACAGCTAAGTTCTTTCTTTCTCCCTGTAGTACCTTGGTTATTTAGTGCTTTAATGTAAGGAGTACTTGAATGTACGAATTACAGACTCTAAGGTTTGGTTAAAGATATAGAAGCTTTCCTCATTCCCTTGACCTCAATCTTGCTGAAGGTAGGAATGCATTTACATACCTGTAGCTCTGGGTGTATGTATGCAGCTCTTATGTGTACATGCATATATATTTTTAAAGTGTCCCCTATTCCAAGGTCATCAACAATTAAAGTTGAAGTGCAGGCTGGATTTCCTGTAGCAAGATACCTGCTATTGGGGCTAATTCCCATGATCCGAAAGGAGTGTGGGATGGGGACCGAAGGTTTTCATTTGACTCCTGTGTGGTGCTTTGGACCTGCCGGGATGAGAAGAGTGCGTGTTGGCAATCTCTTCCCACAGTAGTCGTCAGAGCTGCTTGTTCTGGTTTTTTTTCATACTTGTGAAACGGCACCAAGCTTTGGGACGCTCCTGCGTAAGCTTAGGCGATGATGAGCAAGAGGATTAATTAGATCTTCAAGAGAGATAACTATAGCAATGAGTTGTGCATAATAGTAGCTTGGAATTCCAGTGACGTGTTTGCAAAGTGCTGTGCAATATGCATGCCTTGGCTGAAGCGTAATTATTTCTCAGCGTTGCATGCCCAAATGCCTCTGGGCACTGTAGCAAAATTTAGTAAGCAAATTACGTGAACAAAAAGCTCAACTTTGATGGTTTTGCACACACCAAAATAGTTGTCAGTGAAACGATCAACTGCTGGTTTGATCACCTATGGGTGGTGTCTTTGGTGTACTTCCAGATGGCAGTTTGCAATTTGGATACCTCTAAGATGCTGCTGTAGACTTAGACTTACTAGTTTGTAATGCCAAATTAAAGGAGGAAAAAGAAAAAAAGAATTCAAATTACATTTAAAGTATGGGGATTTTCTGTACTGTTACTATACAAATTGTGTACTTTTTGACCAGGGATGCAGGCAAATCTACCTTCTTTCAGAATACTGTGCTGCCCCTAATACTCCTGCCCCAGAGAATCTGGTGGCTTTAAAGATCTGTGTCACTTTAAAGTGAAATGCTTTTGTTAGTGAAACTTCACTTAAAATCATCCCCCATGCAGAGCTTTCTTTTGCTCGCAGAAATATTTTCTATATTCATATTTAATTTACAGTAGCTCAAAGGAATGAAGAAAGTACTGAACTTTTTTATTTTTTTGTATAGTCCTTATTAAATTTCTTTGGAACAGCTCTTGGATATAAACAAGGAGGACACAGTGTACTGGGCAAAGTAGCGAGACATTTTTTGTTAAAACCATAAGTGTTCATGGCTTTAATATTGGAAGGTAAAAACTGGTGAAGTCCATCAGATACCTTAAAAGCAGTTCTAGTTACCACTTGTTCTTTTCCACATCCTTTTCTGCAGCGATTCTTCGTAGCTTTACCTCTTGATACAGATTTAGATTGTTTTGTTGGGGTTTTTTTGTGGCTGAAAACCTTGCATTTCTGATGATGACAGTAAAGAGCAGTGTTCTGTAACTTAGGAGAAAGTTTGGTCATAATGCAAGATGTGGTCCTGGAGAGGCTTCAATTAGGTGGTGTTGAAAGATGGCTGTATTTTGCAGTTTGCAAAGTTGGAATTTTTTTCCCTATTAAAACCTTGGGGATCCCTGGGAAAGGAGGTTGATCCTGGCTTTTTCTGCTGGGTGAGTAGGAATCTAAAACTTCACCCCCCTGCTTTGACCTAGTTATGAAGCCCTTGCCTGTAAAAGTATTAATTTGTGGACTCTGAGCCATTTAGTATTAGACTTGCAGAGTAGTGTACGCTTTTCTGTAGAGCCACCTTGAGTTTAGATGTTAAAAGATGGTGATAAATCTGATAAACTTGGTAGGATATATGTTCTAGTGTGCTGTAAACCACCTTCGTTACTCTGGAATTAATCAATGACTTTGACTTCTTTTTTTCCCCTGCTGAGCTATACTTTCACAAGGTATAATTAAAAAAAAAAAAAAAAAGCTATAGTTTTCCTTTTTGTTCAACTCTGCTGTTGTTGAACTATGTGTGGTTTGGACTTCAGCCCTCCACAATGTTGGCAGAAGTTCTTGTCTGGAAAGAAATGGTAATTCTTTTGGGGTTGAAAAATGGGGAAGGAAAGATCGCTGTAGCAGAGATGGTTTAAAGCACAATAAGTCAATATGTGTGTATGTGTCTCAGTGTACGCTAAGGTTTATGTGATTTTATACAGAATGTTTGTTGGTTTTGTGAGGTTTGCTTATTTTTAGTTTATTGTAGCCAATCTTATTTTTAAACCCTTTATGTGAAGTTTAATGCACTAGCTAAAATTGTGGTAATTGAAATAACTGAAATTTAAATATTGCATTTTTAATTCAGCTAAAATGATACAAAGGGTGACCTTAAACTGTCTTTTTAATACGAAGTCTTTCCTTTTGCCTTCTGAGTGCATAACAGAAAGCTACATGCATCCCTCTCAGGCAGCTCATGTCCTCTCTTGGGGTCACAGTCTTAAGCCAGCAATCTGTGTGCCGGGCTATTCTCAGGTGAAGTCTTTGTGGAAATACCGATTAGAGGATGAGGAGGAGGGGGTGCAGACAGGCCTGGCTGCCTCTGCCATCGTGTGTAGGTGGTGGGGAGCAGCTCTTCTGAAATACAGACACCTTATTGGGCTGGTGTGTTTGAGCTCTGAACTGTTGTCAGCTTGCTGTATCTCTGGTCCTGGGGCATTAATACATTAACTCTTAACTTCACGTTGGTTTATGGGAAATAACTGAACAGCCAAGCATACAGTGATATTCGTCCCGTTGAGTTTACAGCCACAATACCTGCTGCAGGCCAGGCTCTGCTCGAAGGGATGTCGTGTTGTGTTTACAGGCTGGCGAGCGCGTTGGTGGTCTGTTAGTGCCAGCCTGAAAGATGCTGTGAAGGTGCAAAAAGCATTGTGCAGCAACACAAGATGTTCTGTGGCACTGTTCTGGGTGACTGTGCTGGTACATCTGCTTTTGTTTCAAAAACAAGCAAGCTTATGGAAACAAGTATATGTGCGTATATAGACTGAAAGGGAAAATGTCCACTTCTTTCGGCTGAGAGTGTTGTCATCTCTTTTTTTCTGGAGAGATTAAGAATGCTTCTCTTAACAAGATTATTGCCCTGTAGATACTGGAGGTCAGAATAAATTCATAAACCTTGCTGGTTGAGCTTTCCCTCATTCCCTGCAGAGAGACAGACAGCAGCTTTCCCAGCTACTCATCTCCAAAGAACTGAGTCCTTGTGGAAATCTGTGTTCAAATGCAGGACCAAGCTTAGAGTTGCTCTTAGTCTAACAATGTTAACTACTATGTAGTTTATTCTTTTATTCAGCTTTGTTTTGCTGTGTGAGTGATGTAACTGCTGTGGCTGGAGGGATGGCTGTGTACGTATGGTGCTGGCGGCCAAGCCGGAGTGCCTGGCTGCTCCTGGGAAGCAGCAGAGCCGGAGCGTGGCTCCTCCACGTTGTGGTGCCAGGAGACAAGGCCACAGCACCCGAGCCTAGGGGCTTTCCCAGGGTCCACATGTGAAGTTCAGCTTGGATTTGCGGAAGGGTCTTAGCTGGGATTAACTTTTTTAACGGTGCATTGTGAGGACTTGGACCATTTGAAGAAAGCAGATGTGGAACTGATGTGAAGTGTGTGGACTGTTGTGTCACAATTAAAATTGTAAAATGGGAAGACTCAGTACTTGATTTCACTATAGGGCCATGACGCTGGTAACTCCAGCTTAGAGCTATTTTAACAATTTTTCTGACAAGTTGGAGATACAGATGTTACTGTGGGTTTTACTATGTTCAGTAGCCTCCTCTGTACCTTTGCAATTTTAGGCGGCTGATGAAGCAACATAGTATTGAAGTACTTGAACAAAGAATGTATCTGGAAGTGGCTAGTGGTCATTCTGGCAGATACTTAAGACCAAAGCTGCTATTGTTTTTCTCTTAGTTAAACAACAGTCAAGCTCATGCTGTGGCTTTTTTCTTTTCAATTGCAGTATAATGTTAGCTTTTATATATCCCCCGGGCCCACACCCGGGTGTGTGGTGGGCCAGCACACAGATGCATTGTTCAGGGTCCTGCATTCCAGGGAGATCAAATGCTCCGTGCACCACATCAGCTGCACATCTGCAACTGCTAAATCCTCCGCAGTCCTTCCGGATCCAGGTGCCATACAATTACTAGGTTAAAGGCATCAAGAGCTGCTGCTTCTAGGTCCTTTCTGTTTAATTCTGCCTGCTTTGATTCACTACAGCTGGTGAAACAGTTAGACTTGGTTCAGGCATGTGTGGAAGAGAGCTCATTTCATGCTTGGAATTGTAATTATGTTCTTTTCTTTCAAGCTGCCAGCAGTAAAAGATGTCTTCCAATGTGTATTATCTAAGTAAGCTGTAGTGTTTAAATGTTTTCTTATTTCATTTTAAGCATGTGGCAAAATAAATTGTGCTTACTCTTCTAGTTTTCGTTCTGGAGCAATTAATTCCCCATAGCTCTCTCCCGTGATTCAGGCACGCTTATTGTCTCTGCGAAGCTGTGGTGTTATGCTGCTTTTAAATAGCTTTGTGAAGGAGAGTGTTGTGTAAGTGTAATGGCCCTGCCCTGACTTGCCCAGTTGGCACTGGTGGTGTCTCTGTGCGCTCCGACTGTGGTCGGTATCTGGTGTTAACAATCTGTTCCATCCCAGTAATCTTTTATACTTATAATAGTAGCTGCTTAGTTTTAGTGAATTTTCATCTGTTTGATATAAGCGAGCAAGAGACAGTACAGAGCAAACATTAGTTGTCTCTTTAAAACAGCCTTTTCTGTGTCTGAGTTTTCCACAATGAATAGATCTGTTTCGGTGTGCCAGTTAACAGTGGGCACCACAGTGATGCTCCAGGTTTACTTCTGGAGGCTGCAGGTGCGAGATTCTGGGCACGCAGGTTTGTGTCGTGCTCTTGGTACCAGTCAGCTGGGTTTGGGGAGGAAAGGGCCCGACAAGAACGCATGTGGGTTTAACTCATGCTCATGGGAATATCTGCAGCTTGGATCTGAGAAGCCTTGTAGGTAGCACCTCTTTTCTCACTTCTCACCTTTATTTTTCACATAGTGCCAGCTGTATGGTTCAGATCCTTCCCTTCTCTTGGAGGATAAATACTCTTCCTTGAGAGCGTGACTTTCAACAGCCTGATCTTTGGAAGGAATGTGTTCCCTCAAACAGGGTCCACAGGAGACAGCTCCACTTCTCTTCCCCTGATCACCGAGAGTCCTGTTGACTTGGAGCAGTAGCTGACACTTAACATGCAGGATAGTTCTCCAGTGGGAGTTTGCAGGCTGCTGTGGGGCAGTGCCTTGGCTCATGGATGTGCCAGCCTGCCTTAGGTAGGGAATGTGCTTCTCTACCTATAGTCCCAGCAAACAGTTCTTCTCTTGATGTACCTGATCTTCTGGAGGGGCCCCTGCATGTGCTGTGACCCAGGTGAGTTTCTTTAGAGCAGAGTTCGTCCTCTGGTCCTGGGCTTTTGACTTCCTTACAGAGAGAAACATGGGGGTTGTACATATGCAGCTGTTACAGCCTTTCTCTGATTTTTGGGTGTCTGGAGTCAGCACTCTGATCTGCTTTCCCTTGTCTCTGGAGTCTGTCTGCCTCGTCTTGTGGTCTCGAGATGAGAGTGCCTGATAGCCATTTCAGTGTCTCTGTGATTGACTGGAAGTCACAGTGGATAAATCTTTCATGATTGGAAACCACTCAAGCCACGAGGTGGCTGATGATCACTGGTTATTAGTGGAGAGGTTTTACCAAACAATCAGAGAAAATTGAGTGGCAGAACATATAATTTATGACTTCATCCCAGCACTGTGGGGGCAAGTCAGTGAGAACTGAAACAGTGAAAGAATTATATTTGACAGATATTTAAAAGAATGACTCCAGTTAGTGTCATTTATTGCTGGAATGTGTGGACAGATCCTGAGTCAAACCCCTCTTAGGGGCAGTGCCAAAACCAGTTATGAAAGAGTGTGCAAGAAAATGAAAATGCAGTATGTGGCCAAGGGCTTGACTTTTCTGACAATGGGCAATAAGAACGTTCTAAGGTTTTTTAGGTTTTTTTCAGGCAGTTTCCTTGGATAATGAAGTTTACAAATTCTACTTAGTGTTTGTTGAAACCCCTGAGTGACGGGCATTTGTTGGAGCTTATAAATTGAGCAGTACTTCTGTTGCGTTAAAGGCATTATCAACATACAGAGAAGTCCAGTTAAAGAAACTTCTGGAATATTCTGGAAGTAATTTTTTTTGCATTTAATATGTGCTTTCAAAAAAATGCCTGTAAAATTACCACTAGGATATCTTAATTTTTGCCTAGTGGTGATATGTGACATAGGAGAAGTCTGTTGCCCTTTGCTGGAATGTATGTTAAAAATACCTGGGCAAAAGTCTCATGGCTGTTCATGCTGTTGTATCTTTCTCCGCATGCATGTGACAGATAACTACAATTAACTCCAAAGGAGGAAGAATTCTAGAAAAATATTCTTTCTTCAGATGTTTTGTAGTAGTAATGCCTCTGAAGGTATTAATTTCTCTTGTCACAATTTGGCGCTCGCTCTAGTTCCCAGCAGGAGTTTCTCAGCTAATCCCCGTCTGGAAGATTTTGCCTTACCTTACATTAATTTCTGGTCCCCACCGTGGCCTGACATCATTTGAGGGTTTGTATTCAGCTTAAAGTATATCACAGGCCTTCCTATCCCACTTTGGGTTAAAATATCAGGACAGTTTTAAGTCCGTGTAAGTGTTCCCGGAGCACTCACCTGTGCTGCTCACGCCTTCTCTTCCAGCCCTCCCCCAAAACTTTATGCAGTGGACTGTGTCAGAGCGTTATTCCCTCATGGCCCTGGAGAAATCATGTGAGAAATTTTGGTTTCAGATGCAGGATTTTCTTAGCGCAAGTGGCTTGCTTTGAGAGGGAAGTGGCAGATGTTCTCACTTTAGCCCACCAATGAATCAAACATCTGCCTTTCTGCTGGAGTTGTCCCCAAATGCTGCCATGCTTGAAAGCCCTTCTAAAACTTGTTGGAGCCAGATAAGCCTGTGTTTGGTGTGCAGTTGGAACTGGAGGCAGCTGCCATCAGCATCGCTGGTTGGCGAAGGCAGCGGGTGACCCAGGGAGGAGCGAAGCTGTGGCAGCATAACTCCTTTGCTCAGCTTGAGCACCCAAACAGCATCGGGCGAGGACATCTCTGCTTCCCGTGCAGGCTGACTCGTGTGGGTACCTCAATGTCAGACCTAAACCAGCAGTGCTGTAACTGTCTGCTCTGGACATGTGTTTGGGTTTGGTAGGTTTGCCCCCATGTACCCCAAAAATTTGCTGTCATCATGTGTTGGTGAGGATTGTCTCGGGTCCCACTTCTCTCTGTTTAAGTGTGTGAAAACACTGAGGAAAAGGAAAAAATCCCAGTTGTAGCATTTCTCGGTTGTAGAAATCTCGGTTGTAGCATTTCTCCTGTTGCTTACCTTTTTGACCAAGAGACTAGCCCGTTTTGTGACTATGAGGATGTGAAGCCATAGGCCCAGATTAGGGCTCTGTACTGCAGGCAGATGCATCCTGGTGTGGACTCAGCCAGCCGAAGGGAATGACCTTGCTGGTTTTATCCTCAAGTTTTCTAACTTCTCAGGAGCTAAAGTTTCTGCCAAGTCTCTGCTGTAGACCCGTGGTGGCAGGGGAGAAACCCTTTAATTAAACATTTTTAATTAACTTTTTGGGGGTTTAGATTTGTAAAAACAGTTCAAAACAAAGTTTTCAAAAGCAGTCCTCTTCCAGGCTTAGCCTACAAATACACCCAGCTTTGCTTGATTTATGTTTTTTTCCATCACGATGGAAGTGAAGCTGCTGGCGATGCAGCCCAAGAGGCTTGTGCTCCCTGCAGGCTTCAGTGCTTTGGCCCTGCCTGCCTGGCTGTGAGCTCTGCCTTGTGTCGAAAGTACTGAACCTCAGCCTCAAGTTCAGACCTGGTCTGGTTCTTGTCTTAGAAAAAGTAACTGAAATTATCTGCCTTAGCCCTGCCATGCCTGGGTGAAGATTCTGCCTGGGCTTTGGAGAATGTCTGTGGTGTCTTGAGAAAGGGAGCTGGCAGTCGCACACTTTGTAGAGGGGGGAGTGTGTAAACTTAGTCTAAAGATAATTTATGGTTTCTAAAGCTGCTGCTGAGTAAAACTTTCCAAGGCTGGCTTCTGACCTAGCGATCATCAGTGCTAAAACTGAGAACAGTCATCTTAAAGTAGCATTTTTAGTTGTGCTGAGGGGAGGGAGGAAAATAGGCTACCTTGCTTCTTAAACGTTTCCTCCACTGTAGTTTTGTAGTGCAAATGCAACTTTTTTCCTTTCAAACTTGAACCACAGGGTATCTTTTCCGTTACCTGAGCCTAGACTGGTTTAAACTTGGCTTATCACTTAGCATATCATGGGTTTTTATTGGGTTCATTTTAACAGCAAATGTGATGTCAGGAGTATAATAAACCCCTTCTCAGCTGTCTCCGCACAAATGCGGAGCGCGTCTCGCTCGCTCCCTGCGTTGCTGCAGTAGCATGCCGGCACCGGGAGGGAGGACTTTGGGTCACGCTGGGTTGAGCTGTTGGCAGCAACACCCTCGTGTTGGCAAGAGCTTTCCCAACAAGATGCTGGAGAGCAGAGGAAGATTTCTCCTTGTTTTTGCAAATTAGCAAATGAAACCCTAAATAAGTTGCTAAACTCAGTTTCCTTCTGTTGGGTTAAGGGGAATGGTGTGCTTGGAAACCTTCGAAATCTTAATTGGCCTAAGCGTGCTAAAAACACCTTCTTTCCACCCCAGGCACTGCTTGTATCTTTTCAATACATTTGGCTCGCTTACTGGCAAACCGTTATTATAACACTTGAGAAACTGTATAGCTTCAGAAAAACAGGATGTGTGCCCTGCCTTATATTTTGGATTCTCTTTCCAAGTGTTTTTCAGGGTTGCTAAAAGAAAAAAAAAAACAACTCCCTTTCGGGGAATGCGTTAGAGCTCTGTGCTGGCAGGATGGATAGTGGCACTTGGGTGGCTCTTCATCAAATGATTGATAATTGGGTTAAGGAAAGTGAGGTTTTATTTGAATTGAACGTAGATATCAAGGCAGACTCACCAGCCCTCCTTCCCTCTTACTGGTTAACTGAATTTCTTTTTGCAAAGGCCAAGACACTATCAGCTCCTAACCAGGAGTTCTCGCTGAGGTCACATTCACATACTGTCCCCCTTCCCCTCCTAAGCTGGGGACGAGTTTCTCGTCTCTTCATGTGACTACTAACGGTGATTCCTCTTCCCCACAGAAGGCGCTGGAGTTTTTTTGAAGTACAGTACTGATACTAACTGTTTTCCCAGGTTTTCTGTATTAGATGGTTGGTTTCTGTTCTTCATGGCTTAGTCCACTTAATTTTGCATCTGATTTGGCATTAAAAAAAATTCTTTTTTTTTCCACATAGAAGTTTCCCATTGAGCAGGGCTGCATTTGCAGGAGAACTGCACGTTGTGGTGAAAGTCCCATTCTTATTTCAGTTTGGGCAAGAAGCAGGGATTGTAACAAGCTCTGGTAGTGCTTGGAATCCTGGCAGATGGTACGTGTGAGGGTTTGTTGGGCATGGAACAGAATGGCAGAGGGGGAGACAGGGGAAGACCGAAAATTTCACTCTAGCTCTTTGAGATGGAGTTTATTTCAGAAGACTGGCCAGCTAGAGCTGGAAATGTGAGGCTTTTTCTCCAGTTATTAAATTACTTGTTTGTAAGTAATTTTCGGAGTGAAGAGCTAAAGTTTGGATGTCTTCTAAGACAGTGTGGTTTTTCCTCTAAACCAGTAGATGAGATTGCCCCAGAAGGAGCTGACATGCACCTGAGGTATCACAGCTTCTTGCAGCATGTTTCCTTCCTGGCAGTAACTGAATACGCATCTGCTGATTTAATTAATGTAGTCATCATGGTACTTTATTTGAATCTAGAGGTAAGAAAACCTTTTCAGAAGGACTTACATTTTCAGGTATGGCAGAGGAATTTTTATTACTGTTTCCTTCAGCTAATTATAACTGAGCAATGGGTGGAGGAGGAGCTTGCCAGGGATGGCAGGAGAACCTGCTGCTTTTCCAAAAGCAGCCTCCAGTCGTGGCTTAAATTTTCTTCCTATTCCATGTTTTATTGTTTTTTAAATAGTGTTTCGTTGCTTTTGAGTATACCCACAACATAAAATGCTCTTTATCTCAAATAATATGTCTGAGCACCCGTGAAGGTAACGCTTTTTGTGCATGCAACAGCAAGGTTTCTGGCTCAGGGACTCTCCTGATCCATATCTTTGTCCATTTTTGTTTTGTTGGATTTTTCTGACTTTCTCCCATATACTCTTTCACAGGGCAGCGAGTGACAAGTTACTTGAGATCTTGCTGTTGCGATTTCTTGCTTTTAGGGTTTCATGTAGAGAGCACTTCAGTTTTTACAGTTCCCCAAGGAAGTGATGTGCCGTTATTAAAAGGAAAACATTGACTTACCACATTTTAGACCTGGCCTACTGGCTTGTGATTGCAGTAGGCCTTAAAGTGACAGTAAATTACTTGTTACAGTCTCCAGCTGCGGTGTCCCAGGGTAGGGTGGTCACAGGGCCGTT
>JAVJGJ010000033.1:21750327-21784744 GCA_035590215.1 Microhierax caerulescens | reverse complement strand
CTGGGAGGGGGATTGGGGGCACTGGGAGGGCCTAGGGAACACTGGGAGGGAACTGGGGGACACTGAGAGGGGCTGGGAGGGGGATTGGGGACACTGAGGGGCACTTCTAGGGATCTGGGGGGCACTGGGAGGGACTAGAGGACACTGGGAGGGGCTGGGGGGCACTGGGTGGGACTGGAAGAGGCTGGGAGGGGTATTAGAGCACTGGGGGGCACACTATGTGCTCCACTGCACCCCCTGCCTGCCCCCCACCCTGTGGTACTGGGGGCACTAGGAGGGGGACTGGGGGAACTGGGGGACACTGGGAGGGACTGGGAGGAGCACTGGGGGGACTGGAGGGGCTGGGAGGTAGATTGGGGGCACTGGGAGGGGAATTGGGGCTACAGGGGGGGGTAGGCTTGTGGGCCCCAAGGTGCTGCTCTTCTCCCAGAGATTAGTCTTTTTATTTCTGCTGAGTCTGATGGTTGAGTTTTTGGAGATGCGTACCTTGCAGGCTTGTCCGGGCCCTTTCCTTTCTGCTGGTTTAATTACTCCTGCCGACGTAGCGTTGGCCATCCCGGCTGCTGTTGGCTAACACAGCTCATGAATCCACAGTATTTTTGCTGTGTTTTGCTTCTTCCATCTGCAGCCCAGGCTTTGCCCCAGGTGAGTGCTGCGCTGTCAGCCCTGCCAGCTCCTGCCCGTGGCAGTCTGCACCCCAGTGAGAGGCAGAGCCAGAGCTTGGGGTGCTCCCGGGACCTGCTGTGCTCCTCGTCTGGTGGAGCCGTGCTTGTACTGCCGTGGTGGGGTGTAATTCTGTGTGGTAATGAAACACCGTGCTGAGCAGGCCAAAGAACTAAAGCCTTATCTCCATGGCTTATTTTGTTTTTTATCTCCCATCCTGCCTCTTAATTTATAGATCGTATTACCCAGCCCAGGGCTCAGCTTTGGGAGATGCTGCTACTGGTGATGGAGCTCTGGCTTTGAGGCTGCCGGTGCAAGCGGTGTCTGGCTTTCGGGGTGGGCAGGGAAGCCTGCCTGCTCTGCCTGCCCTGGGCAGCCACCGTGGGGGCAGGAGCTGCGTGTTGGGCTTCCTCACTTGCTGCAAGTTGCCCAGTCTAAAGGGTTCAGTATTTAAACTTGAAAGAGCACACATTAATTGAAGTAATGCTTTGGAGTTAAAGGAACTCTCGGATGGAAAAGCAGCTATTTGGTACACACGTTCCTGTTCAGTGTTGAAGGAAAGCATGCCTGTATAGAAAACAAACTAATGTGCTGGCTCATAGCAGCTTTTCAGAGCTCGTTGAAGCTTTAACCTGTCCTTGCAGCAGCAGCAGCTTTACAATTGGACTCCAAAATAATTTCTCCTAGAAACTGCAGGCTTTTGGGAGGTGCGGTTGTCTGGGATTTTTTGTGTGTTTTCTTTTTTTTAAAAAAAAGTGATCATATTCCTGTGTTCCTGATCCTGCTGTTATGCATTTAAATGTGCCATCAGCTTTTTATAATTGCTTCCAACTGAAAATAAACAGCAAGCACTTTGGTGGAGGTAAAATACTATTTTATTTCAGTAGGAGACTGGGGAATGTATCGGTAAACAACACAATTCAGCTTCAAAGCCTTTTCAGCTAAAACGCATTGTTCATCCTTTGAGCCGTTCTGCCTCACACCCTAATAAAAGTGGAAATCAGGCGTGGGGGATGGGGACGCAGCAGAAAACACAAGCTGAGAAGTGGAGATCAAAAGGACAAACAGAAGCAGAAGGCAGCGAAAGGGAGACACAAAGAGTCACAGCTGAGCATGCGAAGCCTGAGAGTGATGGAGGAGAGAAAACAGCTATTAGAAAAGGCGAAGGAACAATGGGGTGAATGTAGCACGTTTTTAGCTTTCATTTCGGTTTAACAAAGCTGCCTTCCACCAGCATAACTCCGCGGAAGCGGTGGCCTTAATTCATCTTGAAAGTTGTTGGCTTGCTGCTTGCCAGGGCGCTGGCTGGAAACACGTTTCGGCACAGAAACTGCCCCTTGCCGAATACATGAATGTCTAAGTGGATGGACCCGTTCGAGGGCCGTGGCGATGATTGCTTTCTCCCAGTTCACACTGGCAAAAACGTTTCCCAGTTTGAGTTGTTTTGGGTTGGTGAGAGTTGGAGTCGAGGGGACTGTGGGAGAAAAGCGCTGCTGCTGACGGCGGCTCTTTTCACTTAAATTGTGTCTTGCGAAGCCTGAACGTGCTCCCTAAGCACACCGACAGCTTCTCCAGCTGATTAAACCAGTTCTCAAAACCTGGCAGCCTGCGTGCAAACCCAGCTTTGTTAGTAAAGCCTCAAGGCTTTCAGTGCAAGTATTTATTGTAACAAATAATTTATACTGGATTAAGAATGAGGAATATTGTTTTTGTAGAGCCAGCAGTACATGTTGCTTAGGCTAGTGCCAGGCAAGAAGGCTGGCCCGCGGCATGGCCCCCTGGCCGGCTGCGCCCTGGCACCGCGTGCCCCCGGCATGTGTGGCACGCAGGCTCCGTCCTGCCTTCCCCGGCTTAGCGCTGGAAGCTGCTTATTCCCTCTCCCCATCTGCCTCACCCCGCTTGGAGCTGTGCATCTGGGGGGGGGTTCGTCTATGGCAGCCCCTGTTCCGGGGGTGCAGGGAGGCCCCCAGGGAAGGAGCGGGGTTTATCTGGCAGATGGGGAGGCGACTCCTCAGCCTCCACGTTACCTATCCGCAGCTAACTGCCACTGAGCCGGGGTTTGAGAGGTTTTCATTTTCCGCCTGCACACGGGATGAGGGCTGTGCTGCTGGGGAGTTTGCTGCGAGGCGTTCTCAGGCGGGCAGAGCTTTCCCTTTGGCCGTAGGAGTTTCTAGACCTCGGTTTGATTGCGAAAATAATGGCTGGGCAGGTCAATGCAGTTGTATCCTGCTCCTCCCTTACAGCCCGTGTTTGCTTTCCTTTGTTTGGGCCTTGTCTTGCTCCGACTTGCCTCTGCCAGCCTTGCTGGATGCGGCTTTTGCAGAGCGAACGCTTCTGTGTGAGCTGCTCTCTACCTGGGCGCTTAATTAAAAGGAGGAAAGATGTATTCCAGAAATACTTGGCTTTCTCGTCTGACATCTAGCGCGTTGCGAGGCTTGCTGAGCTGGTGTTTGAGAGAGGAAGCAAACGCAGCATTCAGCTGACATAGCATCTGAATAGCCGTTTGGGGCCCAGGGAGCGATAGTTCAGGAGGGGGAAGGGAAAGTGAAATGGATGCTGAAATCCTGAATCTGCTTCTTAAATTTCCTCTCTCCCTGGAGAGGGAGGGAGCGAAGTTCAGCGTTGCGTGTTTGGCTTGGCTCCCTGTTACCTGCTGTCTCCTCCTTAGCTGTACACTTGTGGCACAGATAAAGGATGGAGGGTTTTTTATGGTGTGAGAAAGTACTTTTTCCTTCAGCAACATTTGCTTGTTTGTGGTTGAATCGCATTAAAAAAAATAATCCACCATTATTGAAGAAGGAGTGGGCGAATAGCTGCATCAACTACCATGGTAACTTTTAAAGGGCTTCACCCATAACTGTCAGAGCTGGATTTTTAGTGCTATAGTGACTTTTAATGTAGAATAGTTTCTAGGCCATTTAATTATTTTGTCTCCTCATTTAAAAACAAAATGACACAAAACCCCTCTCTTCTCTGAACTACCTTTCTGCTGATGTTCTTTCTGACCTGAATACATCTGTACAGTGGGGCCCCATGTCAAGTACCTTACTGGTGCTCGTGTCTAAGGAGCATACATGCTGCAGACTGCTGCTGGCCACGTGCTGCACGTCAGGCAGCCTGTGGCAGAGGGTCCTGCTTGTGTAGCCCTCGTGGAAAGAAGCTCCATGGTGGGTCTGGAGTCTACCTGGTGGTTGGGAACCTCCCAGGGACCCATTCCCCTGCAGGAGGGCACTGGGAGGGCTCTTGTCCTCCTCAGTACTGCTGTGCTGCACGTTTCTTTTTGCAAGGTGGCCCAGTCCTCCCAGCAGCATAGTGGGGTGTTGGCTTTGGGACACCTCCGTGGCCTCGGCCCTGCATTTCTCTGATGGGACCCATCTCCTCCCACCTGAGGCAACAGCCCACAGCGTTGGGAGCCTAGGTGTGCCCAGTCACCCAGGAGGAATTTGGCAGTGCTCAGGCTCCATGTGCCACCCCTGCTTTCATCTCCCATCCCTGGGGGAGAGCACAGCTGCAGAAGTGGGTCTGCAGCATCATCTGTGAAGCACATCTGCATGTGTGATGGTTTTGAAGCCACCATGTTGCTCACCGGGTTGCCCAGGCACGTGAAGGTCACCATGCAAACCATATTCTGCTCAGCTGTCTTTATTTCCATTGCTTTATACTGGGTCGGCAGGAAGAAAATACAGGAATGCAAGGGTGTTCGGTGCTCAGACGTCACCGATGGCGTGGCTTTGTGGGAGGCTCCTGCGAATGAACGTGGCATGGCAGGCCCCTGGGCCTTGCACTCAAGTTGGAGTTGCATCTCTGAGTGTGATGGGGTACCCTTAGAGCTTTGTGTTCAGTTACTTCAGAGCGTTTTGTGGCGTTGGGTTCAAGATGGTATCGGCTAGAACTGCGCTTGTAACCTTCTGTGTGAGGAAGACCTGGTTTCTGGTCATGTCCCTGACAGCTTCCTCTGCAGCACCACCCATCTTAGCTTTGCTCAGCATCCCAACAGAGTTTAAAATGGTTTCATTCTGAATAATTTATCTCCCAGGGAGTGAGATGGTGGAGCAAAGTGGGAGCCGTTGGTGAGGGGCGCCGCAGCAGGGGCAGCAGCAGGCAGGGGTGGGGGACGGGGTGCTGCCCACCCCCAGGCGCAGCGTGCCGTGCATCGCAGCCCCATGGCCTTGCGGGGCTTTGTTGCTCCCGGCATTTTCTGCCAAACAAAAGCTCCGGGTCCTGGGCAGAGGCTCCCGTGGGAGCCCTCCCGCCTCCTGACCCGCTGCCCTGCCCTCCAGTCCGCTCCGGCACCTCTTTGTTTCCCCACAGGCCTCTTCAGCAGGCTCCCCTGGCCCCGTCCCCCTGCCTGCAAGCGGCTGGCAGCGGTGCCTTGCCTGCCCGGGCAACGGTGCGATGGGCCGAGGTGCAGGCAGGTGGCTGAGCGGCGGCATGGCCGGCTCACCGGGGCAGGACACGTCTTTCTTAATGGTTGCGAGCTTTAGTAAAGAGTTTCAAAATGGAGGCAGCTCTGCCTGCCTCCCCATCGTACGGCATGGGTATGCGCTGCCCTACTTCTCGCTGGGATCAGACAGCCCTTTCTGAAGCTGTACAAAGAGGTTTGAATGCATTAGTTTACATGGAATTAATCTCCAGATTCCAAACATGCTTTCAAGCTGGTTTGGCCTTATTTTCCTGCAAAAGGAGGCCAACTCCGCGTTGTAGGCAGTGACTGTTGTAAGTGAGAGTTGAGCTGGAGCGGTGAGAGACTAGCACAGGCACCATATTCAGTCCATTAAAAGGAATTTTTGGCTCGTGGACAAAACAAATTGAAAAATCTCATTCTTTGTGTACCACATCAGCAGTGATGGAAAAACAGAGCAAGGTTGTGGGGTGATCCTTCTAGTAACCACGGTGCCTTTCGTAAGGGATTTGAGGTCCAGGTTTTGATAGGAAAATAATAAGGAATTAAAATGTGCCACGAATGACTTGTTTAGAAAACCTGGGGTGGGGGGAGTGCTGGAAAAATGTTGTTGTCACAGGTCAGGAGAAACTGGTGCACTGAACTGAGGTGAGGTGTTCCCTGCAACAGGTTGGTCTGAAATTCCTGGTGCTCCTTTGTCTGCCGCCGGAGTGATGCCATCCGGGGAAGGAACGAGGAGCTCAAGTGCTCCTGTTATTTTTTGGGTAGCCTGTCATCCCTTTAGAAAGGAACAGTTGTGTGGGGGTGGGGAGCGTCGTATTTAAAAGTGGGTGAAATGGAAATGAGCCAAAATTCTGCAAATTTATAAGGAACAGCAAACACTGATTTCTTTGAGAAAAGGTCGGTGCGTTTACTTGTAAGCACAGCCCTGGTAGGAGTGTGCGAGGAAATGGAAACTGTGCTCCACTATGCAGGGTTGTTTCATAATTTAACCAGGCAAAGATACACAAAGATGCTTATTTTGGGAGATGGTGAATGTTTCTGTAATAATTTCAGCAAATTTTGGTTCACACAGAGCATCTGTAAAAGTAGCACACCCACAGTTTCATGTAATATGTTCTATTTGTTGAAAAAAAACCTGCATTTCCTTGAATTTGGAAGTGGTTTAACCCAGAAGAATCTATGCTGCGTTTATTTTTCCTCCTTGTTTAGTATCCTAAATCTGCCAGGTCCTCGCTGCTTGTCTCAGTGATGAACATAAGGCATTTCTGTCCGAATGATACCTGTCCTGGCTGCAGATCATGTGGAAGCCCACGCTGGACTGCGACGGGCAGAGCTGAGAAGCACACTGATCTCAGCTAGAGGAAAATAATTAGAAAAGGAGCTGAGATGGTTCTCAAAAGGAGAGGGATGAAATGAATGCAGGAATATCCCTGCAGGGTCTTCGCAGTGCACCTGGTAGCCTGCTGTATAGCTAATAACTCATATTAGGAAGACTTCATTTTGGTCTGACAATTTTTTCCCCTTGTTGACATTGAACGTGTAGAAGCATGTAGTGTTTGAAACACAATATGCAAAGCACCGTATTAGTAACCAACTACATAACATTCCGGTGTTGCAGCTAGGCTGCCTACAGTGTGCTGATTTTATAAGCCTCTCATATGAGCTGGCAAAGGGAGGACATGGAAGTGGTGAGCTGGAGTCACAAGTGAGCACAAGCGATCACCTTTAACCATTTACCCACTACTCAGGCTTCCAGTGGCCACCGGAGTCTGTGCGTGTTTGCTCTTTCCAAAGGGAGGAAGATACCAACCTTCTGCAGCTTCAGCTGGTGTCGAGTCTCTGGAACCGGGACGGAGTATTTATTTTTGTATCAGCACTCACATTGGCGGTGTGATACGGCTGTACCTCTCAAAGGCGGTCAGTCTGAAGAGAAGCAAGGCTTTGGGCGCGTGAAGTCACCACGAGGTGCAGGGAGGTATCAGCTGGTGAGCATTTGGCTGATTGCCTCTGGGCAAGCAGAAACGGGATTTATCTTCAGCAGATAAGCAATAGCAAGAAAACACGATGGTGTGCTTTACTGCATACAGGAGTCTGTTTTTTCTGTAAACAAGTTCTTTTGCAGAAATGTCTGCTTTCAGACAACTGGCAAGGAAACTGAGAAGCCAGGTAGTGTGAAAACGTTTGGCTGGAGAACAGGGCTCTTAGTTGGCCATCTTGGCGTGAAGAGGAGATGCTGCAGATTGCTCTGCCACTTTAAAATGAATTTGAAAAAAAAACAAATTGTTGTTCAGATCAACAGTGATGCTGGGCTAGAGTACAGCCAGCTTGCTACAAATATATGAAGAAAAAGCCACCAAAATAGAAAATTTCATCATTGCTCACGGGGCGGCAAGAGCTGAGCGCAGCACGTTGCAGAGAGCGATTGCAATAGTGGAACAGGAAGTCTCCTCCCCCTCCCTGGGCTCCGTGCAGAGCGCTGATCAAAAGGATGTAAAGCTTGTTTACAAGATGTATGCAAAATATATTTGGGAAGAAGCGTAAGGACTTTACAGACCAGGATGCACTAAGAATAAATGATGTCATGTTAATATAGGTTGCAGACTGAGGCTACAAAGCATGTGACCCAAAGTCCTCTTAACATCGAGGAGCAAACCAAGAAGGTGCCTTCTCTGTAGGATTGCATCTGGTGAGCTGGTCGAAATACACACCGAGAAAGCTTCCTGTGTGCCTGATAATGAAAGCTAGTTGTCATGAAATCTCAACAGTACTCCGAGAGCAGCCTTGTGCCCGCAGCTTTAGGACCCAGTGGCGCTGCCATCCTTGGGATGGTTTCTCTCGGGCTGAGTGCTTTGAGTAGCACTCCTGGTACACAGTGGGAAGGAAAGCGTTTGGCATTTGAAAGATGTATGGTGTTTTTGAAGCCGCTTTGGAGTCTGGAGTGAAATGGCAAAGGTGCTGCTAGACTGATGATGGATCGGTGATAGACTTGCTTGTGTTTGTGCGTATAGAAACAGGTCACTTCTGCAGTGGTGATAAAGTTGCATTGTACAGCCTTCAGCCTCGTTCACCTTCCTCCGCTTCTGTGAGAGAGGCACTTTCCTACCTCACAGGGAGTCTTAAGGCTTAATCCATTGTTTGTAAAGCTCTTTAAGATCCTTGTTTGGGAGCACTGGAATCCGGAGGATTAAAAACAATTTATTTTTGTGTATCTTGTATAATGTGCATCTCAAAGACTTTCCAAAGAAGGAGGAATTGTGAGCCAGAGGGAGATGGCAGGTCTGTAAGGTAAACACGAGGGAGGAAGTGGCTTGGAAGAACAAAGGGGGTAAAAGCAAGAGGCTGGCTCTCCGTTGTGGATACTTGGCTGCAGGGAGGGTGGGTTTCCAGCCCTGGAGGAAAGGGCTGGATGTAGTAGAGCTGTCTTCCTCTTAATCTTATTTAAAGACCCATCTGGTCAGTGCTGCTGCCTCGTTGTGAAGGGCAGCATCACGTTTTCCCTCTACTGTGTATGTGCCCTTTGGTCATATGTATAGGGAAATGGGAATCTCACTTGTTCTCGCCTGGTCTGTTTTGTCAGCTCTAAACTATCAAATAAGCTCACAAGCATTCATGTCAGTGATCTGGACAGCGATGATTATTTAAAACCAGATCTGGAATGGTCAAGGAACAGCCCCGCTGTCCCTCTCGCCATCCTGTCTGCAGGCACATGCAGTGCGTGCCCTGGTTTCTGATTGCGTGTCTGTGCCCTGTCCTCGGCGGATCCATGGTGAAGGTGCATCTTCCTGGGGGGACCCGATGTGGGGAGACCTTGGCCGTGAGGCTCCTTGCACCTACCAGAAAGCTATGGCTGGAAGCATTGCCACCATGGACCTCCCCAGTACTCCTCTTCTGGAGAGGCTGTGTGTGTGCAGACATCAGTGCTCTTGCTGTCGGAGAGGGCTTTGCCACCTTCCCCATCCTCACCTGCCTTGTCCCCATGTCGCTGGTGCAGTGCTGTCATCCTCCAGAGCAGCTGCCCAGCTTCTCTTCATCTCCAGAGCTTCACATGCCAGGTCTAAAGCATTGGAGAAGAGGCGACCTGCTGCTTTGGACACAGGTGTGCTCCCGTGGGGGAGCAGAGACTGGTGATTACATTCTTTCCCCAGGTGCAGGCCTGAGTGTTTTGCGTAGGTGTGTTGCCATCATGTGACTTTGCATTTTAAACATGATGTTTTCCCACATGAATTTGTTTAGGGTCACAGAACATGTTTCTGTTGTTCTTGGTCGTAGCTGAATGTAAGATGGGGCTGAACTTAGACTGCACTGGCTGGGATTTCTGGTTTGGGTTCTCACCAAAAGGTGCCCTAAATATTGGTGACGTTACAAGCAAATGTCAAGGCAGTGGTTTCCAAATGATGTCCAGGCACCCTCGAGACTCTCAGTATTTTGTTATTTGAGCCCTGTGATTTTATAGAGATAGGGGAGCTCAGCAGGAGTGGCCACCTGCTGTTACTTGAGTGGAGACTTGTGTGGGGCTGGAGACGGCTGAGGCTGTGGTGTATGTTGGCAAGTAAGTGCAGGTGTGGCGCAGGGAAATTCCTTAGGTGAGGGTGTGCTGGAGCCGGGGAGGGTGAGTGACCGGTGCCAAGGGCTGGGTGAGGCCAGTGACCGGCACTACTCGCCTGCAGATGATGCTCGGTAGCGTTGTGATATAAGGGTTGCTCTGGGTCCCAGGGCCACTGCTGGTTTTGTTTGCCTGGCACCATAAGGTTGGGTTATCTTAAAACCAGTAGTATTTCTCGTTTCCCAGTACCCCTGGGGTTGAAGTGCTCCCTGTGTTATAGGAGCCACTGAAGGTGATTTGGGTAGTAGGTGGGACCAACTCCCAGACTGGCTTTGCCATAGCATAGCTAATGAGATTAACATAGTATTCACTTAAAAAGAATGGAAGAGGCTGGTTGGTTGAATGGGACTCAGAAGACTCGTTTCATGCATTGGGAGCTGGAAACACAAGCTATTTAGCTTAGCAAGGAGAAAGTTGAGAGCATCTGGTGGGTTGGAAGCCCATGTGTTATTGACTGCCAGAGCCGGGCAGGGTGCTGGGGAGTATATTCGCCTTCTACACATCTGCTGCCCTCGGGTTTGGGGCCGACCTTGCCTGACACCCATCCTGCTTGCTTTGTTCTGGGATGTTTTTTTAAAAATAGAGGAAAAAGTCCCTGCCTGCTGGAAGTTGAACCTAAAGAAATTAAACTGAGAAGTAAAGCACCAGATTTCTTGGGAAGGTGGCTGGTGTGAGATCAGCTTAGCTTGTGGCTGTAGCAGATCTCGCATCTCTTAAACATAAGGGCATTAGGCTCCCCTTTAAATGCTGTCTTGGTTTTATGGTATCTGTTGTAGTTGGTTTATATTTGTAGAAAATGAAAGGAGAATGAATTCAGGGATGTTCTGTCGCCTGTTGGGCTGTTTGCTGAGATGACTGCAGCAAGTCCTTTTGGCTTTGGAAACAATTTTTATTAATTTGAACTATTTTCCTATTTTTGCAGTTCTTTCTTCACTTCCCTCCCTTATGCCTGTGACTTTCTTGCCTGCTTCACTAATTACATCTCTAAAAACCGGTCGCTTCACGAGGGCACCAACTTACCTATTACAGGTGCAGCTGTGCCAAATACGTGCAGTTCTCCTGTGATCTTTGCAAAAGTTACCTTTGCTTTACCCCCTCCCCATGATCTGGTAATCCGTGCTGGCTTCCCTGCTTCCTCCTGGTTCTGTGCAACCTCAGCTGAAGGTTATTTGATGGGGACTTGAAGTGCTGTTTGAGCTCTAGAAGTCACATTTCCCTCAGAATATATTTTTCCTTTTGTTCCGCTTGATCTTGCGACTATTAAGTAGTTTTAAACAAAGATTCTTTTTTTGCACCCTCTGCAACGATGCACGGTAGCTTTGAACAGGCATCAAAATTTTCTCTAGCACAGTAAAAAAATAATTCCAAACTTGACATAGACTTTCTCTTCCCAGTGACTTCATTCACTGTATGCAGAGCTGGCTTGCATCCCCCCGTCCCCAAACCATCGCAAAGTTTTTGTAAAGCAAACGGCATATTGTGCGCGTTACAGAAACCCAGTGCACGCAGCGCAGAGCAGAACGAGGGCAGGTTTCCTCGAATACCCGGAGGAGTGGGAGTTGAGCGTTTCAGGGGAATTTTTAATTCCTCAGGGTTAATCTGTGGCACATGAACAGCCATGCTGAAGCTCTGTCTTTGGAACAGAGTTTTTATGAAACTCCACTGCTGACACCGGGAGCTGCCAGCAGATATTTCAGTTTTTACTTCTGTCACATTTAACCTCGGCCGATGCAGAGCTCTGATGCAAAGCTGCTCTGCACATATCACAGTGGGAAGATTTGCTGGGGTTGCTATAGTGAAAGGCTGGAGATGACTTCAGGAGTTTAAATTAGGCCTGCGTGCTGGTAAACAAGGGCTCCGCCTATAGTACAGGCTGCTGCGGTGTTCGGAGATGTTTGTGTCGGATGGGGTGGGAGGTGGTGTGCGCTCGCTCGCGGGGGGAGCAGGGGTGCTTGCACAAGCCTGTCAGACTGAGCGTGCCAGCGGCGTGCCCGGCGAGGAGCGGGCAGCTGCCAGGGTCTCGCAGGTGGGGTGGCGTGATGTGCTGTATTTCAGGAAAAAGAGAAGCTGGAGACACTGGTTGCATTCAGAAACGTGCTACTGATTTTTCGTGATTGAGGAGCAGCCGGTTAGTTATTCCTGGTGCCTGAACCTCCTCCTCTGGGGTCTGTGCCCTGCTGCTTTAGTCCTCCTGTAGTCCAAACCAACAGACTAGAGATGCTCACTGCAGCCACACTTTTATTGTCTTCTCCTCGACTTCATTACATTTTGATCTCTGTAACCTCTTTAACATGTGTAAATACTGAAATGAGATTATCTTTAAAGAGCCCTTTATTAAAATTGTACTGACCTTCCTAATCAGAAGAAATGTTCCCGTAGCTGCTTTTCTCCTTTCCTGCATTTCAACAAGCAGTGAGGGCAGAATGGTGAATCATCTCACCAGGACGACAGCTCAGGCTGAAAACTGGGCAGGTTTTTTCAGACACAGCACCAGCGTGATGCTCTCTGCACGGCACATTCCCAGCACCTGCGGCACTGGTCGCTCTGCAGCACTGGAAGGTGGGGTTGCTCCCACGGGAGGGTCCCAGGGACGTGTACCTCTTGCTGGGCTTGCAGTTTAAAGCAAGTCTAAACCTCATTAACCTTCTAGCTTGGTGGCTCTCGGTGTGGTGAGCGCTGTGCTGAGGCCCCACTCTGCTCAGCTGACTCATGACGAGAGTTTTTGGGCAATCAGTCGCAGCCGCCGCGAGCCACGTCCCAGCACCTACCGAGGGATTTGTGCGTGGTGGGCATGGCAGGCTGGTCTCCAGGAGATCCGAAGGCCCTGATGAATATCCTCCCTGCTTCCCCTCCCAAACCAGCCCTGGGTCTGAGCAGGGTGAGCTGACATGGAACCTGCACCCCAGCGTCGTGCCAGCAGCCCCCTGGTCGGTGAGGCCAGCCAGCCCTCCGTGCTGGGCTTCAGCCCTGCAAACCTCCCTCTGGGAGGGTGTTTTAAAGCAGAGGGAGGATGATGTCTTCTGCTGCGCGCTTGCTGCGGTGGGCTGTCTGTGCAAAGCCTTCACCAGGCAGAGAGGGCATACCAGCTCTTAGGCCCTGCACAGGGGCTTTGGGTTCCTGGCAGAGGGAGAGAAGACCTGCCAAGAAAGACTGGCACGTGAGGGTCCAAATTGCAAATAGTTTGAAGCCTTTTCAGTATGTGCTTTTAACGAGAACTTTACAGTTATTTGAATCCGGCATTTGTTGTGTAGAGCAGGGGCAGGAGAGCAGGCAGCTTCCCCAGCGAGGCAGCTGCGGCCCCGGTGCCACCTGAAGAGCAGATGGGTGCTGTGCCCCTGCAGCTGTGGTGCTGCCCATCCTCAGGTTCTCAGCCCTTTGGGCAGCGTTGGTATTTCTCCTGCCCTGGGCAACAGAGCCCTTCCCTTGGGCCCTGTGGGCAGCTGTGCGTAGTTGTGCCTGGGATCCTGGGTTTCCTTGAGGGATTGCTGGAAACTCCCCGTATCCGTGCGCTGTTTACCACTTCAGAGCTGAACGCTGGATGAGCAGGGTGGTCTTACTGCTTCGGCAGTGGTGATCATTGCTGGAGCTGCTCAGCCTTTCCCGTATGGCTCTGGTGGAGTCTTTGGCGTGCAAGGATGATCAGAGAGGTTTTTTGGTGATGTTTTTTTTTTTCCCCTTGTAAAATATATTCCAGCTCCAGTTTGTAATGTGGCAAGAGGGGGAGCGAGAGAAGGGAACAACAGCATTAGCGGATGTAGAAGTAGCTGGAATGAGAAGCTTTTGTGCCATTAATAACAGTCCTGGCTGGCAGCCAAGGCTGGGAGTGTGGGATTAGCCTGAACAATCAAGACTGCAGGATCAAAACAAGGAGGCAGGAACAGCGAGGTCACACTGCTGCCATCTGCGCTGCCGCAGTGGTGGGAGGGAGCGGAAGAGGGGGCTGCGCTGGAGGAGCGATGCCGATAGCGCAGGCGGTGGGGCACCCGCCGCCTCCCCAAAACCAGCCCTGCTGCCACCGCGCTCGCACCGGCTCAGGGCTTCAGGCTTCACCTCCCGGCGCTCTGAGGCACCTTCCCGGTGGCACTGCCAGCCCGTGGAGGGGACGGCAGCCGCAGCCCGTCATTTTTTTAGGAAACGGCTTCTGAAAAACAGAAGCGACTCGTTAGGGCTTGGCTGTGCACTTCTGCGCTCTGGACTGAAGAGCCCAATGGCTTTTGTGGCCGTGGGTTTGGGACGAGCGTTTTTGTGTGACAGTGCCGGCAGGCCGCCCCAGCGCTGGCGTCACTGCCATGCCGCTTGTGCATCCATCTGGTGACCGGGGGTGGGGACAGGTCACCGGACGGATTCAGCTGCAGCTTTGCTGTGGGCAAAGGCTGCCTCGCTCGCTCCCACGGCGTGTGGGGCGTATGGGCCTTGCCGGGGCTCTGTGTGCTAGTTTACATCACCCCTTTAAAAAGGGTGACTTGAGATTTCTGCTGAAAGATGATTTTCAAAGCAGATGGAGGCAAATCTTGTTCTGTTTCACTCTGGTCTCCATCAGCTTTTGCTGAAGCACCTTCCAAGAGTATCAGAAAACAAAATGATTTGCATCGTTTACATTGCTTCTCCTCTCTTTTTCCCTCTGACCTAGTAAATCTTACTGTCCTGCAAATGTAAATACAAAAGCTGAAATGCAATGGAAGCAAAGCAATGTCCCACAAACAGCCTCCCAGCTCTTGCTAAAAATATCTCTGTGCGGTGCAGTAACTCCCAGGCATTCTTTTGTCTGACTGCTTTTGAGTTCCCTAATTGAAGTTGGTTGGAGGGCAGTGCACCAGTTTCCTGAATAGCTCAGATGTTGATTGTGGGTTAAAAAACAAGAGCAAAATTGTTTTCTCTTTGTGCAGCCGTACTTTTATTTACCTCCCCCCACCCCCCACCCCTCTTAATCTCTGTATTTTTACTTGCAATTTGATTTTGTAAGACAACTGCATTCAGTACATCAGTACATCTGCGGAGAAGGGGCCCAGGAGGCAGCGAGCAGGAAGACACAGTTTTCGGTACGTGATGCCACGTGCGCGTTGGAGCAGGGGTGCCGCTCCATCGGAAACGTCCAGGCTGGCGCAGAGATGCAGTGCAAATGGAGCTTAACGTAGTAGGAAGTGTTAATAATGGTTCCTAATTGCCTACTAATAACTAAATCTGTGGAATTTGGCAGCACTTGGGATATAGTTTTCTCCTGCAATCTGTCTGTTCCCTCCAGAAAGAACAAAGTTGCTTCATTGACATACAGCAGCGAATCTTAAAGTCACTGAAGGTACTGGGGGGAAAGTTTTCCAGATTCCGTGTGGCCTCCACCCCTCCACAGAGCCTGCAAGGGTGCTTCCCCAGGCGAAAGCTGCCGTGTCTTGGTCCAGCACTCCCAAGATGTAACGGAGGAAGAAGAATAAAATCAGGCTGGTTTCCGCCTTTCTGTTTGTTTGGGGGTTTTATATTTTTTATTTGAACTTGGAAACAGAGAAACCCAGGCTTGTTTCAAGCGCTTCCAAAAGGCTACTGGAAGAACTGTGTGCGCAGACAACTCACCCAGATGACCGAGGGTGGGTCCCTGGGCTTTGATGGGGACAGGGAGGAAAAGTTTGTGACCAGTAATTTGTGATAAGTCATGGCCAGTCCAAGAAGCTCCCCAGAATATATCTGTTGGGTAAATGTGATAAACAGCAAGTGCTCAGTGCTCCTCTGTGGCCGGTAAACAAACACAAATGTTGCTTTCACTACAGCCTCAGTAAATTAAAGGTTTGAAATTGTGATGGAGATTGGAGAGAAGCTGATTTGAGATGCTGCTTCAGGAGCTGGGATTTATTCAGGCTCTCTGTGGTGGGAGACATTTCATAGCTGCTCAGCAGCAGCAGGAAAACAAGCACAAATTTTTCTGTCTTCAGGGATAACTGCAGTGAAGCATGCGGGGGGGAGGGCTGTGCCGCTCGCTGGTACCGAAATACCTCCCCATCCCCCATGCACGTCAGCAGGCCCCGAAACTTCCCCGGCACGTGGGGCTGGGTGCTGGGTGCTGCACCTGCCCGCAGAGCAGGAGCAGGCATGGGGACCAGTGCCTGCAGCCCCTGGCGTGGGGGGGCGTGGGGGAGCCAGGCTTCTCCGGCACTTTCCTTGGAAATGGAACATACTCGTAGTTCGACACACACAAAACTGAGATGCCAAATGGGTGTGAGCTGGCAGCCTGTGAGCTGGGTTTGCTGCCTCGCGCTCTGCCTTAGCGCAACACCAGGAAAATGTGTTTGGAGGAGCCTGCAGCACGTGCGGCAGTGGGGAGAGCAGCACCATGCCTCCAGGCACCCCACTTTTGCATGCAGTGATGGGGGGGCCAGGTGCCAGCTTCCACCTTGTTTTCCTTGCCCCCCTTCCCACAGGCAGGTGGATTCTACAGGGAAGAAACACCCTTATTGTCCAGAGCCTCCCTTCCTCTCCAGAAACCTGGCATGGTGGGTGCCAGCGCCGTCTGCTCTTGGGAGAGGTGGTGGCATGGCTGGTGGTATTGGGCAGGAGCTGTGCCAGAGGCAGCACAAGGGAGCCAGGCTGTTGACGCTGGGGCAGGAGGGTTGCATGCCCTCCTCTTAGCTCCTAGGTTAATGTTTAACCTGTTTATGTTTCAGTACCGGGTTGTTCAATGTTACAGGGCACTTTGTACGACTGTAGATGAGCAGCCGATCCAAGGGGTACAGCTTATCTGCTGCGGAGGAACGTGAAGAATTTCATAGGGAGGAAGATGAGATTTCCCCTTTTCCAGTGGAGGGAAACCAAGTCTGGGTGGGAGACATTTTAATGTTTTATATACACAGGCAGCTCCCTGCTTTGGGAGCCTGTATGTTCAGTTTCCACCTGGGCAAAACATTTTGCTCTGACTGTAAACCTTAGAGCGGAGAGTGCTCAAATGGAAAAGTTGACGTAGCCTTATCTGCGGCACGGCCTCGGTATGATAGAGGAACCCGAGCCCTGGCTTATGTCAGGCTCGAAGCTTTTCCCTTTCCATCCAGCAAACTGCATACCGTTGCCTTGGAGCCGTTCCTTCACTGGGGGCACATCCTTCAAGGAGCGTTCTTTGGTCAGGAGTAGAGGTCTGGGTTCACTTTAAGTATCTATCAAGTGCTGCCTCCTTGCAGCAGCCCGGTGTCCCTTGAATGGTCCTCCATGGAGTGCCACGGCATCAGTGAACGGCAGCATCCCTTCCCCAGAAACTTTAGCCCTTGCCTTCAGTCTGCAATTATTCTTGCAGGAGACATTCAGGTCATCCGTCCCCCTCGTGTAGTAAGTGACACTTCTACGAATGACTGATGCTTAACATAGTCAAGGGTCACCTTACCCAGCTCTCGGTGCCTAAGGCTTTCGTTGCAGTGTGCGTGAACAGTCTTTCAAACTTCCTGCCGGCTCTGCTGCCGGCAGTTCATTAACAGGAAAAAAGAGCCTGGAACTAAATTTTCCAGCAGTGCCCAGACCCCATCGCGTGCGTCTCTGCCTGATGAGGTGGGAGCCACTGCTCCCCAGAGCTCACTGCTCCCCAGAGCTCACCGCTCCCCTTGCACCATAACCCCGATAACTGACCTGAAACGGTGGCTGCGGGGTCAGGCTGACATCTGGCACGCTACCGGCACCGCTGCCAGGAGGGGAGGGAGGTGGAAACGGTGGCTGGAAGGGAAGGAGCTGGAGGAGGACGGGAAGGGAGGGGGAAGGACAGAGCCAGGAGCTTCTGGAGCTTCGGGGTGAGACATTAAACCAGAGAAGGGGCAGAATATAATGCTCAGTGATTTTTGTGCAAGCAGACGGCTGCTTCCACAGGATGTCTCAAGGCTAAGGGCAGTGCTTGTTTTCTAGCAAGACACTACAAATAATAAAAATAACAGTTGCAGTTAATTGCCATGTATCCATCATGCCTTGGTTTTCATTTGTCTTAAGGCAGGATGCGTTTGCAGATGAATTTAGAAAATAGCGGAGGATCAAATGTTGTTTGGTTTTTTTTTTCTTTGGCACTGATTATTTTGCTGGCTGTTCATGTTCGGTGATGCAGATCTGCATGTGCATTCAAAGCCTGTAGCTAATGTTACAATTTTCTTCCTGCTATGAGCTTCTGTTTTCTATGCTCACACCTTTCTGGAAGCCTCCTTTTAGGCTACAGCATTCCCTGCTTGGTTTTGTATTAAAGGAATCTTTTTCTCTAAGGGTTGAGAAAAAGAATTTCCTTTTAGCTTTTGGTTCATAAAGGAATAATACTCTTTTCACCTGCTAAAAAAACAGACCAACATTTCAGAAGGCTGAGAGTGCTACAGTGCATTTTGTTGAGGAAAAAGCATTTCCCTAAAGTGGAGCAGCTTTTCCTGCTGAAGCAGATGTTGACGATGTGTTGTCCCGGTCAGAGCCCCGTTCCCCAGCTCTCAGGGGGTGGCTGGGTGGGTGTGAGGACTCCCCTGCTGCCCACCCCCATCCCGTGCCACCCAGCACGTGGGTTTTGGGAGCAGGTGCGTTCCTGGCATTGTGGGGCAGAGATGGGGGCTGTCCTGCTCTGGAGGCGAGTGGGCTTGGTGCTCGGGACGTGGCTGACGCACTCGCTGCGAGCCCTGCTGTGGGTGAGATGGGGAGGAAGGCTGCAGTGCCCGGTTGTTTACGAGATCGCCCGTTTCTGTGCCAAGATTGCCACAAACCGGCTTCCTTTTCTTGGGTGCTCTGAGCACGTCGCGTCTGCAAATGGGGGCTGGTGCTTGTGCACCCTCATAGAGATCTTAATTTGTTCAGATGGGAATTTACTATTTTAAAATGGCTTTGATTATCATACGGAAGAATTGTTTACTGGCTGTACATATGCTATGCTGTCTCTGTCCCGTGCTTTGCTAAGAATAGAAACCAAAGCATTACTCTGCGCATCTTACAGCTGTGGCTGTTGAAAAACTGACTTGCCCAAATGTTTTGTACGTTTGTGGCTGAGTAGGCAATGGAGCTGAGGTTCAAAACTGCCACTTCTCTGCTCAAACCACTAATCAGCATTGCTTCTGAAAGGACTATAGATAGTGTGTGCAAGCTGATACTACAAAAATAAACTTTTCATAACCTCCCTTTGGTTTCTGTAAATCCCCAGACTTGCAGGCCTGCACTATTATCTATAGGCACTCACAAAGCCATCCTCACCGCGACGTTCTCACCACTCTATTTAATTGCAGAGGAGCCTTTTGGAGTAGCCTTTAAAAATCCCTATCACCGTCGCACTATCTTCATTAAATGAATGGGGCTGTTGTACATCTGACAGCTGCCATTTTAATGCTGTGGTATTGTATTTCCTTGCAGGAGGCTCAACCTCACGAGGCAGATTAGGACTGAGAAAATCCAGGTTCCATTAGAAACCATTGGAAATGAGTTCCCAAGTTGTTCTAAGGTAAATCAATAATGCATATAATCTCCCTGGCTGGACTTAGTGACCGAGCCAACAGTTCATTTAACCACTTTTGGTTTTTTAAAGCACTTTCAAAGCCATTCTTGTTGAGATTTACTTCTCACTTTGAATTGCTGTTATGAAATTCTCAAGCAGCGTTTGTTTTTGAGTGCTGCCAAAACTTCGGTAATTTCCCCATCCCCATGCTTCAGAGGAACCGTAGTCACTGCTGTGATGCCCAGCCTTGCATCAGTACCGAGGTAGCCACTAAATTCCTGTGAGTTTGGGAGTGGAGGATGCTGCTCAGCTTGCACGCACCTCCACTCCTAGACACGCTGCTCAGACAGACCATGCATCTTGGTCCTGCGTCCTCACGCAGTGCCGTGTGCGCCCTACGTTTGGTGTGTCCCCAGCCCCCTTTGCCTTCTTCCAGGCAATGTGTGTAGCTGGGAGCGTGTTCCATGCTAGAGGCACAAACATAATCCTTCATTTGTCACCATTCCTGAGGGCTCTGTCGCGCCGCCTCTGCTGTTTTGCAGACTGACCCTGGAAGGGAACAGGAGTTTGGTTACAGAATAATCAAATTGAGAAAGAGGAATCCATTTCAGTATTGCTATAACAGTTTTTTCTAATTCTTAATGTATTTGAAATTAGCTTTAATAAGCAAATTGTCCTTTCTCAGAGCAAATATTCCAAACTCATGAATCTTTCAAGCTAAATATGATAAAGGACCACTGATTTTTCTTCTTCTGTTTGAAGTAATGCTTGAGTGAAGTGAGGAAGATGATTAATTTGTAAATGAGTGCAAGAATGCAGCCAGCTCCAGTGGCTTTCCATGCTGGCACTGCTGGGGTTGCTCAGCACTGGTGAGCCTGTTGGGATCAGGCATGAGCAGGCTATCGTGTCTGTTGGATTATCCAGCACACGTGGGATAGCGTTCATGTGAGCCCTGCTTCGGGCTGGCGGCAGGTGGGTGAGCAACACCCGGTACTACACAGCTTGGAAGGGCAAAGTTACAAATTACAAGCTTCTTCTTTTCTTTTTTTTGGTACCAATTTGAGGTGATGCAATGAGGTTTTGTACTAGATGACTGCTTTGTGTCACTTGATGGTCATCTTTTTGATTCTGTAGTAGGTGCCTTGCGATGAAATTTATAATCTCTTGGAAGCTCAGCCTTATTTAGCAGTACTTGAACTGTCAGATAGTAAAATAATATTTCTTGAACCACTTGAATGGGATAAGACTTGGCTTGATATAGGGCTGTGGTCTTAGAAAACCGATAACTCCTCCCCCTGCATTGATATTACTATCAGATTTTTCTTTTTAGCTGTGGCAAAGAGAAGATTGAGTTGCTAGAACATGATCTGTTTTGATCAGTAAAAATCTCAGCGCTGCTAATTTAGTCAGCTAGTACGTTACAAATGTAGGTTCTGTGTGTTCAAACTGTTCTTAGTTCTTTTACTTAATAAGTTCTCCAGATAGTTGCCATGGAAATAGTCCTGGATTCTGAGAGGATGTAAAGGCCCTGAAGATGCTGGAGTGGTGGCAGCGGTGCATGGTCTGCACGCTCCAGGTTCGGTTCCTGGTCAAAACCTGTTTTTCCATGGTGGTGCTGCCTCTAGGATGGGAACCAGCTTGTTCCTCCTGTGGCTGTCCCAGTTTCCCCCTTCTGGAGTTTTGGGCAGAATTCTCCTGATATTCATAGTGTGGAAAAGTTGAAGAAAATGCTCAGTGCTGCTTTTCACTGCTCGAAGGTTAATTACAGTTTTCTATCTTGTGTTTGCCCTGAATTGTGCTAATGTGAAAGGCTTTGGCTGTTGCCTTTGCCTAAGCTGAGCCTCTGTGGCTGCGCTGGGGGTCTGCACCGAATTGAGGAAATTTCCCCTGCTGTGCTGCCGCAGTGCTGGGAGCCTCCAAAGGTGCTGGTCTTGCTGCACTGGGCAGTACTGGCCACAGCAGTGCTGCAGCAGGAGCCTCTCCCAAGGCCTCTGCTGGTGCCGCAGAACAAACCTGCTTCCTCTGGGCCTGTGTTTTCTTTTTCAACAACTTCCTTTTTGTGCAAATGTTGCATTTTCCATGAAGTTGCCTTGCATCGTTTTCAGACACAACCATTGTACAACTAAACCAAACCTGGGTACTTCCTGTTTCTTGAAGCCACCCAGCCAGTCCTAATGGCAGGAAAATACAGGTTATTTACCTGGCTTTGTAAGACTTGAAAAATACTGTATTATTTAAGCTGGAATTGACTTTAGTTTGACGTACGGGACAAATATTTGATGCAGCATACAGGATATGTGAGTCCTCTTGGGCAGCAGGATAGGACCAAGCGCAGGAGCTGTGAAAACAGCAGGTCATCTTCCTGCACCTGATTTTTGCCAGAACAATTTCCTAGGGAAGCTTCTCTTTGCAGTGGTAGACACCCTGAAGAAGCAAAAGTTAAGATTTCATTGCCTTCATATGGATATCAGGCCAAACGTACAGTGTGTGTAAAAGCATATTTCAAAGGTTTGAAGAGTGGCCGTGGTAGATTTAATTTCTAGGCAAACAGTGGAAGAGGGGTGCTGGTGAGTCGTAGGGACAAAGCCTTGAGGGCTGCTTTCCCGCACGGTGGGCCAGTACAATGGGTGCCGTCCCTTCCTTCGTGGTGAAATACAGGTGAATCAGACCTTGGCTGTGCACTTTCAGTTAGTAGCTGAAACAAAAACCTACTAGAGACCTTTCCTTTTGTTTTTAAAATTTATTTTTTTAATTGTTTGGGTTTTGTTTGTTGTTTGTTTTTTTTTTTTCTGGAGAGCTGGTGTGCTTTCTCCCTCCCGCCCCAGTATTTACATATGTTATTGAATAGCTCTTGCTGTGATGCCTCGGAAAACGTGCAGTGCAGCCTGCCCTTCGCGCGGCATGGTAACAGAGACGGAGAACCCCGTCGCACCGCTGAGACATCCCACCTTTCACTCCCCTGGAGCATGCTCGCCCTGAAACCCTACATGTTTCGGTCATCCCGGTGACCAGGGGAGATCTGAAAGGCAGGTTTTAAAAAGCCAAGTCAGCACTTTAACACAGATTGTTGAGACCCCAGCAGCTCGCAGTAAGAGCCCACCTTCCTGTTCAGCTTGGGGAGGAAGCCAACCAACCCAACCCAGCCAACGGTCCTGCATCCTTTTACACTGCTCTGGGTGTATTAAATTAGCAAGCAGAGTGACAGCTGGGCAGGAGGCTGGGAACAATGCAGATAAAGTTAGCTTTCAGCGATGTGACCCTCTCCAGGCTGCGCGCCAGAAGACTATAAATAATTGATAGGAGCAACCACCCTCGCCAGCACGCTAATGTACAGCGCGGTTCATACAGCGAGCGGAGCTGCATTACCCATTACATCACCGCTGCTCTCAGCCCGGGCTCTCCTATCAGCAATGTAATTTTACTGCTTTTAAATAATAAATTGCACTGGGAGTTGAAATACTCCTTCGCCCCATTCAAGCCTACTAGGGTGTGCAACTACACAAATGAATTTTACATATGGTAAAATAAATTTTGTATCAAGCTAAAGAAAATTTCTTGCAGGAGGAGTTTAGCCCCACAGTCTCGCCCAATATTGGTAACAGGGGTTTAGGGCATCAAAGGCAGGCGGTTCCAGCTAGTGACTTTTGATCTGGCTCGGTGTCTGGAATGATTTTGAAGCTTGACTTGGGGTCACTGGCCTAAGTTCATGGGTGGTTTCAGGGGGTAAAGTTCTCCAGTGTTGCAAGTCAGAAAAATCCCCTTGGCTGCAGCCATTTCCGTGAGCGGAAAGCGTGTGAGCGGCATGCATGAGCTCTGTGGTTCCACAGCACAGGAGCTTTCACTTTCAATGGCTGTAGTTTTCAAGCAGTGAAAAGAGCTTGATGTAACCCCAACCCTGCTTTTTTTCCCCCATGGTCTTTAGAGAAGTCCTGCAACCTCTGCTTCTTCATGTATTTGTGTGGAAAAGCTAAAATGCACTTTGAATATTCCAGACTCTGGGAATGGGGAGGGACAGGGGGATGTCTGTACATATGGGGACACTTTTCGTGGACTCTTTTATGTCCAGCATTTTATGCTTACTTGTGTGGGTCTCCAAGGGCTTTGAAAGTATGATTTTATTATTTTTTTAATCATATAACTGCTACACTAGAATCTACAGGCATCAAAAACTGCCCAGTTGTGCAGATTGTGGTGCCCCGTTCCTGTTAACTTAGTGGTGAATAAATGGAGAAATCAAACTGGAGAGCAGTCAGCTGTTAGTGTGGGAGATGAGTGACATTACTGGAAAGCATGGAGCAAGGACCTGTGGTGTGTGAGCAGAGCAGGCTGGCAGCAGTGGGACACAAAGGTGAAAGGTGCTGAAGAGCGGGTGCTGAGGATGATGCAACTTCACCCAGTGGGGCATGGTGCACGGCGGGAGGGTGGGCTTGGCTGGGTCCTGTTGGCTTCCAATGTTGCCAAGGAGGGTGCTGACCCAGCTGTGGGAGCGGGGACAGTGAAACGCAGCAGTGAGGGCATGCAGTGTCCTGCAGCGAGGCAGTGCTCCCAGGAGGTGTGCTGGCAGGCACGCTCTCGGACATAGTAATTTCAGGACAACCAGCCTTTTTTTATAGGAGAAATAAAATTTCGGAATGGTATCATAGGAGATGATTTAATTTGATGAAAGAAGGTAAGGAACAGATTTTGGCTGAGGGTATGGTTCAGGGTAAGATTGGAAGCACATATTGATGTTACAGGGCACTGGCATGACCGGCTTGCATCTGGATGTAAAATTTCTTCTGTGATTCCTCAGAAAGATCGCCTTGCTTTGCTCTGCACTGAGTATGAAGTAGATGTTTGGGACCCGCTTTCAGGAGACATCTGTCCTGTGTGTGCACCTTACAAGTCTCAGAATCTGTGCAGGGTTACTGTGAAAACGGTGGCTTTCGCACCTTCTAGGGCAAGACTTAAAGAATTATTATTTCCAAATCAGGAAGTGAGCAATGTCACAGAGCCACATAAGACAGCATAAGCTGCTTACGGTGGATTAAAATGACTGACTGTTTAGCTATGCAATTAGATGGGGAGATGGTGTGATAAATCATGAGTAACTAGCTTACCTGTCCCGTGATATTGTTTATCTCCAGGCACATGTGCACCAGTTTCCATAGGGTGTTTGAGCATTTGCTTTTAAAGGCATAGGTCCCTGAAAAGAAGGGTGAATGTATGTGGTTTTTGTACTGTTTTCTGATGTTTCTTAGCTACCCTGCATCGTCAGGTTTGCCCGCCAGTTAAACCATAACTCTTTCCAGAAGAGTCCAGGTGTGTGTCACTGCACTGGGCAGGCAGCTGTGCCACAGCAAGGAAGTGGGGCTGCCCGAGGCAGGCAGAGCTGCAGCTCCCGCTCAGAGGTGAGGTGGTTTCCATTTCTCAGGGGGGTCCTGGGCTCCTCTGGCACAAGACCACAGGCTGCCAGGCGTGCGAGGATGGTGGCACCAGCCTTTTTGTGCCCTTCTGGAAGCAAGACAGCCAGTCTCTTGTCCTACCGATACCATTAAGAACGAGTGCAGCACCCACGAGCTGCCCTGCCCTGGACCTAGCAGGAGGCAGGACAGCCCACAGGAAACTAAGGTGTTTTCCAGGGGTGCTGAGCTGTGTCAGCATCTAGGCACTGCATGTGCTTCTGAGAGGATCCAGTGGTTATCAGGCAAAGGTCTTCAGACGACGAGGTGATGCTTGCTCTCTCAAGCTGTGGAGCATGGCCATCCCTGCAGAGGTTTGAGGTGTTATTGACTTAGTTTTGCAAATGCTCTGGACATAGGGAAGCTTTTATAGGGCAGTAATGTGTAAGGTATTTCAGATCGTTTATTGGTCCTGCCAGATGGCTTTGGGGCTCTGGGGCGGTCTGCCTGCCTGCAACGTGTGGTCAGTCAGTCCCTGCTGCGGCAGCCATCCGTCCGGCGCATCGCTGTTGTGAGGCTCCGAATTCCAGGACCAGCAATTCAGCAATGCCAGGTTTGCTTTTCCCCATCCTGAGAACTCTGCCTTACCTTCCCCCGGCTCAGCAGCATCTCCTTCACCTCTCACAGGTGTACAGCTTAGCAAATGCATCCAGAATGCTTGAAGATTTTGGCCAGCTCCAGTTTGGAGAGCTGGCTGATCGGAGGTGTGATGCTTGTATGGGAAACGAGCTCAGCCCATGCGAACGTGTTCAGCGTGTCTCTTTTCGTAACGATGTGACTGTTTGCATCAGTTATTTTCTTGGGTGATGGTGACAGGTCACTTTGTGGCCAGACAGGAGCCCAGCCCCGCAGATGTACTGGCTGTACCTGGGGCACAGTGGTTCTCACGCTGATACAGCAATCCAGAATTTTGGTGTCTCTCTGAAGATTTGACTCCAAAAGCTCTGAGATACACAAACCATCATGCAGGCTGCAGAGAGGGACTTCCAAAAAAAATGAAGTAGATTATAAAGATGCCAAATAGACATCCTGGAGATCTGCTGAGGGCAGAATGCTAGGCTAAGCCTCTGCTCGTGCAAGCAGAAGAAAGGCAGGAAGCAGGAGATGCTGCTGCACCTCCTTGTCTGGGACGTCATCAGCCCGGTCCCACGCTGGCTGACCCTGGCCCGCACAGTCCCCTTCTCCCCCTGTGGTTCTCAGAAACTTCATCCTTCCCCTGCATCTCACCTTTCCGAGCGCTCAGGAAAGGGGCTTTGCTATTCTTAGCATCTCGGCAGAAGTGCTGCCGCTCCAGCGAGACGCACACAGGAGCCTTTGATAAAAGGAGCAGGGAGTAACCATGGCAGGCTCACTGAAACTGGTAACCATGGATTACAGAAATTAAAGGCATAAAGCAAATAGCAGGATTATCTTTGGCATGGTGGTTTTCTAGTGAACAGAAGGCATTACCTGACTTCCACATTTAGGTGAGGCACTGTAAATTACCTGTAGTTAAAAAATAATGCTAATTAAATTCAAATGCAATACCGATTAACACTGCTGATCTCAATTCACTGAATTTCCCTGCAACTCTTAATTGACAGAGAAAAAAAAACACAGCCCTGTACAGAAAAAAGGAGGGGGAATTTCTTGCTTCTGGCTCCGTGCTGCATCCTTCTTCTGATGCAGCTGTCAAGTTTGCATTTTCCATTTCCCTAGCCTTATTATTTTTTATTTTTAATGCAGGGAGCTTCACAAATCAGATGAGCTTGATTTGCCGGTCCCTTTGTAGGCGAGCGTGCTGCGGGCAGGGTGCCTGGTGGGCCAGGTCTGTATCTGGGGAGCTGGCCTGAAGCACTGCCCGTGCTGCACCCAAGGGACCTCGCCAGCTGCGTGGCAGACGGGTGGCACGTGGTGAGTGCCAACACGAGCCCCCCCGGCACCCCATATCCCCCTGTACCTTCCTTGCCCTGATGTAGAAGACACTCTGCCTTTCTCTTCCCTTAATCATCCAGACGAGAGGGCGAAGGAGCCGGGTGGCTTTGTGCTGCAGGAGCAGCGTTCCTCGGGTCCGCTTAGCATGCAAGCTGTGTTCTTTGCACAGCAAATTTTGCTTTCAAGTTCAGCGAGTGCTAAGACTCTGCCTAAATGGGCCTGCTAAAGATATTTTTTGACATTTGAAAATCCTATTAAGCCCATTTCTCCCCTCTCCTCTTTCCCTCCCGGTGTGCCAGCTTAACATGGAGGCACTGCAAAGGTTTCTTTAGCCGGACGGGTCACATCCTACACAACAGACCTCAGAAATATGGGTCACAACGAAACGAGGAAAACAAAAAGTTTATTGTCCTCGTGTCTTACGCTGATGGCTGATTGAGGGACTCCCTAAACGGACAGTTTAAGATCTTAATGAGGTACCAAACATGAGGTAATGCAGAATATGCCCCTTTCATGCTGTCTGCTCGCCAGCATGGCCTTCCAGAAATGGGTTCCTCCTGCATGTTCGTGCCTGACGCTGCTTTAACTCTTCTTTACCAGGGGCACGGGCCTGGCAGCACGTCCTCAAAGCGGAGTTTGCCACGGTTCCTGTTCACAGTTCCTGCATGAGTCAGTGATAAAGCCCATGAGCGCATTGTTTATTTTCTTATTTACAAATAATTCTCCTAAGTTGAGGTTATTACTCATTGGCTTTAAGCACGGGGTTGTAGGCTGGAGCAGGTCTCCTTTAGCCTGCTTCATGCTGTGTGAGGTTATCTGCAGATTGTTCTCCAGGCTTTTTAAAATTCAGTTTGAAGAGGGATTTCTATTAAATCCTGGTTTCTGGGAAATTTCTGAAACTGAGAGTAGCCTGCAGTGGGGCAATCACCAGTTGTCCTGGTAGGTGTGTAATTACACAGGTTTTGGGGAGTGAGGATGCAAACAAGTTTGCATACATTGAATTACAGGCAGTGTTTTAATAGTATGGTTTTTAGGTCTTGGCTTTAATCCAGAATTTTTTCGTGCTATTATCCTCTATTTACAGCTTTCAGAAATCAGCTGATGTCACTGCACATATGTTTAGAGCCGTTGCTAAGGTGATTAGCTCCAGAATTCAACGCCTACGCAGTCCTGATGAAAAGCTGAGAAACTGCTCGGCAGCGTCTGTTCAGAGCGGTACATTGTCGGTTTGAACTATTAAGAACCATAAAACAATATTACCCAATTTTAGGGTAAATACGTTGGCCTTGACTGATAGTCATGCATCAGGTTTTACAGGAACAGAGGCTTTATCTGGCACGTTTAACGAAGTCTGAGAACATTTTTCACTGAGAAAGCATTTAAAATTGCCGGATTCCTAATTTCCATGAGCCTGTGCAGTGTTGGTGCATTCAGGGTTTCCTCTGCCTGCCAGCTTGGGAGGCAGAAGGTGGCAATCCAGGGGCAGGACTGCTGCCTTGCAGATGTCTAATGTCTGTCCCATCGCTCGGTCAAACGTGCAGAGTGCACACAGCAGAACCGTGGACTGCAGCCCATGCGTGGGTGCTTTACAGCTGAAGCGTTGCCCAATATCCCATTCAGTGGTCAGCCGCTCACGTTAAACTGGGAACTGTCCCGTGACCACCACGGTGACTGGGACACACGACTGTATGTCTTGCTGCTTCCCAGCATTGCCTCAGCTTCTCAGCTGAACAGAAATCCCTCCTGAGAGGAGACGACCGCCCACCACCTCAATTTCCATGTTTTCCATTTTCAGGCATCCAGCTTGCGCAGTGCTCCAACAGAAGGACCCTGTCTCTAGTGGGAGTCTGTCCTCTTTTAATAGAAATTAAAGTAATTTACCTTCCTCTCCCCTTTTAGAGAACAGTATCGAGTTGCCTTTACCGGTGGGGCTGGGATCCTGTTACCTGCTGGGCTCCTGCTTTCAGTGCAGCAGAAGAATAGCTTTTATTCATGGCGGAGAAGCCATGAAATACAATAAAGTTGCCCATAGCCTGCACCAAGAACAGGCTACCAGATTACATTTTAAGAGCGTTGTAGGCGAAAACCACTTTTCAGATTAAGTCGGTGCATGAAATGTGTATGAAGAAATCTTTTTCCAGTCCAAGGTACTTTGCTGTCCTTTAAAAATAATTATAATAAAATAATCTACCATTTAAAGTGTGAAGAGATGTGGATATGTATATGTATTTTTTCCCCCAGTCATCTAGTGCACAGTAAGATTCTTAGATGATAACAAACATTTTTTTCCCTGGGAGCTCACTGTTCTCCCACTGATTTTTTTTTTTTTTCCCTTTCCCTTTTTTTAAAGCACACTGGCTAAGGCTTGACCTAGTTTGGCTGTGATCACACCGTGAAACAGTGTAAATGTTCGTTCACCTAACATACCTACCTATATTTTTGTTCTATAGGCTGTGCAAAAATAGCCACGCACAGCATCGAGCTGTGTGTGAGTAGCAGTGCAGCGTGTGGTTTTGCAGGCACCAGGGATGAAAAGCTGGTTTTGCTCATTCCCTTCCCCGATCTCTGCGTCAGGGGCTCTCTCGGGGTGCAGGCAGAGGTTGGACTGGGCAGTGGGAGGAGAGGTGTTCATCTGCAGGAGTAAAACCTCGTTTACAGCTCCTGTCCCCCACTGAAACGAGGAGGCTTGGCTAATGGAACAGGTGTGCTGGCACCACCATGGGAAGCACACATCCCTGGGTAGCTAATTTTAGCATAAAATATAAATCGTGCTAATTACTGACTGTGGGAGAAACATTGGGTCAGGGGTGTGCAAAGGCGCTTGCATCATCCGAAACACGTTTGTGCATTTGCAGGGTAAACTGGGATGTGTTGCATTCGCCGGACGGCTGCACCCCAGCACCCCCTTGCTCATGCCTGGGCTGGTGGCTGCTGCCTGTGGTCACATGCTGGTGCCACGGGTCTGGAGCGTGCGTGTGGCCAGGGCCCTTCCCGGGGGTGTCCTGCCTGTCCACGCTGGTGCACGCACAGCCCAGCATCGCCGGGCGTTCTCCCTGCGGCTTAAATGCACCCAGTCCTGTGATTTCTGGTGTGGCCTTTTCTTTCAAGAAGTGGCTTGATGGGGACGGTGGTGATCTCGTTGCATGGATTCCCATGTGCAGGGCCCGTACCGGTCCCCTTGGAGGTTTCTGATGAAGGAGAGCAAATAGGTTGATGCAGCGCACCATCCTTCCACCCAGCCTGGCTCCTGAACTGTCCTCGGGCCCCTTCCCAGCTCCTCCTCCCCCAGCTTTCCTGTCCTGGGCTACAAAGATGTTCCCAGGGCTTGGGGAGGGTGAATAGAGGTTGCACAGCCCGGTTCCCGCTCCATGGGGCCTAGAGCCCTGGAACAAAACCCAGATTATGGCCTTTCTCTGCAGAGCTGAAGGGGCCGGGGGGACATTGATATGCAGATCCTGTGTGTCGGGGCACCGCAAGCGGCATTGTTTTGAAATGTCCACATGTAGGGTTCATGAAGCGATAGAGAAAAGGAACTAAGTGAAATATTCTGTGCTGAAGCGTGATACAAGAAACACTGCGGTGATGTAGCAATTTTCTAATACAACCATATTTCCAGGAGGCCTTGACTACTAAACTGCGCTGTTTATATAAAATTTGCACACTTTCCCAACCTTCTAATTTTCTAGGGTTCGCTTCAAATGGATTTTTATTTTTTTTTTCTGAGTTCTCCATTTGCAGTAATGACATCACACATTAGAAACTGATGTTTGGCTGACTTTCGTTCTGCTTACCTGGGGCCAGGCTAACGCTCACAAAAGCAGTGGGAGGACTGGTTGTTACCCAGTGCTTTTCAAACAAGATTCTCGTGCTTTGCCCTCTCCCGAGAGCAGCACAGCACTGTTCGAGTGCACCCCGCTCCTCCTGCACACCTCTTGGCTTGTGGCAGGGCAAGTGGCTTCCCGAGGGGCTGCCCGTGCTGAGCAGCTCGGATGAGTACCTGTTCGTGACCCACTGGTCCCAAAACACTGTAAAACATCGAGGTGAGCCCTTTGCTTTGTTGTGACACGGGTGGCAGCGTGCTCACGGCATACCGCAGGAAGATGCTTTCTAGACCAAAACTCGATGTGAGCTGCAGGAGCTGGAGCCCGTCTCGTAACTCTCCAGAGGAAAAAATGCACTAAACAAGAAAAGTTGGTGGGCTTGGTCAGGCCAGCCTGCCTGCTCTCTGCGAGTTACTCGCTTGGTTGTCTGCTACTTTGATGTTCTTGTTTCCTTGCACAATGAGCCCCTGCTAACAAAGCGCTTGGGAAGGCTTGCAAGGACAGAGCAGCCAGCTTGCTGGGATGACAGGCAGAGCATGCACCCCCTCCGCCTGAGCTGCTCTTTCAGTGTGTGCCTGTGGATCTTTCAGCTGTGTGTGCCTGTGGATGGGCACTGCCGGGGCTGACACCAAAGGCGAGAGGTTGAAGGCTCAGTAAAACTAAAAAAGAGCTTGGCTTTTTGGGCTTGTTTGTTTGTTTGCTTGGTTTTTAAATGGTGCATTGAGGCAGGTTATTGTAGCATGAGTAGCTGGCCTGCCTGCTGCTCCTCGTAGCATTACAGGTATGTGGGAGCATGTTGTGCTTGGTCCCCGTAGCAGGCCAGGGCTCAGTGATGAGCTAAGGCAGGGGTCCTCAAACTTTTTAAACAGGGGGCCAGCACATGGATTAAGTAGCCGGCAGTCATCTGCGGCTGCTTGGTTCCCCCCCCAACCCCAGGCAGGGGGTTGGGTGTGTGTGTGTCTGTAAATACCGGGGGCCCGGATCAAGGACCCTGGGGGGCTGTATCTGGCCCATGGGCTGTAGTTTGAGGACCCCTGAGCTAAGTGGTAAAAACAGGATTGAAGCAGCAAGGGTCCAGCAGGCAGATGGGGGGGAGCCCCAGGCACACCTGGCATCTGAATTAACCTACTCTGGGAAAAGGAGAAGGCAGCTGGGCTGTAGGTTTGCGGACAAGGAGCTTAGTAGGTTTTGAAACCCAGGAGGTGAGTTTTCTGGGCTGGCTTTGGGAGCAGGGGAAGCACTGTCGTGTCCCGTTGGTTTGGTTCAGCTGCTTCAGAGCGCAGGACTCGCGGTGAGGACGGCTGGCTGCGGCACAGCTACGAGAGCCGCTTCCCGCGTCAGCTTCTCGCTCATCTGGCTCTGAAGTTCAGGGCTGCTGCTTGGACCCTCCTGGCAGCTCTTCATCTGTGATGGCCATCAAAAAGCTAAAGAAGCAACAGATAGCCGAGGTTTTATCTCTTAGTATCTAAGAGTTTTAGGAATTGTACCTTAAAAAAAAAACAGCAAACCAACTCATGACTCCAAAATGGCATTGCACGGCATCACGTGTTCTGTGTAGTGGAGAAGTCTGTGGTTTCTCCCCTGCTTTGGAGGAGCGCAGGCATTCCTCGAGTGGGAAGGTCTGCACTTACCAGCGCTGCTGGGCCAGTCATGCTGCCAGCATCTGCAGAAACAGGGAAATACTGCACTTTTTTAGCTGTTTCTAGAAAAGTCTTCTGTCTTGCTTTCAGCCTTGCTTCTTTGAAGAGCGCTGGGCTCTCTTCTGTTGTAGTCTTCAACCTGCTCCCGTGTTGGGGCATTTAATAGCTTCTGCAGTTCCTGGCCTACAGACGTGCATCTTCTGTGGTCTGGGTGCAAGTGGGGATTTGCATGTGCGGGGGGTGTGTGTGTGTGTGCAGCCACGCACACCTGCTTGAAGATTTGAGCTTTTATTCTGGGAATCCAAATACAATTCCATGTGATCAAGTGCTCATGAAGAAATCAAGTAATCCATACTTGGGACAAGTCCAGGGCTTAAAATCCTTAATAGCCTTGTTCCCGGGCTCTGCAGCATGTGCTGTGCTGAATACGTTTTGAGAGTCAAGGTCTTTGCTTCTGATGGTTTAATTTGGACAATGAGTATCACTTAAGAGTAGCATTTTATTACATTCGTTTCACTCTTACTTTTCAAAGAATTCTTCTGATGCATTCAAGCTCCTGCCCTTTGGATGCTAATGGACTTCTGCTGAGATTTTGTTTTTGTTATTAGGTAGCACCAGGGCTCCCATTTGCAGGGGCTTGGTATGAAGAATGCTCTGCCCTGAGACAATGCCTCCATTCACCGGCCCTGATACAATGGGGGTGGAACAGTTATAATGTAAATTAGTATGCAAAGCCCCATCCTAATCAATGCGTTTTGCTCGGTGTCTGCGCGCTGCTTGTACCACTCCCGCAAAGTGCTGAGTTGTTCCTTTCGCACAGCCAGACCGTCCTGCACATTTCAGTGCTAAAAGATGTGTTCCTGAATCAGTTTTTAGAGAGCAAGAAAAAATTCCCAGTTCACAAGAGTAGAGCATCTGCAAAAATCATGGTAGATGGTGACCAGCTCTGTGTGATGTCCACAGCTATTTTTGCGCGTCCTTTTTGAAGTAAAACCACTACAAATAGTGGGGTCGGTCCTTGCCTCCTACATCTGTGTGGACTGCTGGCTGATGGGGAGAGCAAAAGGCGCTCCCCTGAGAGAAGCCTGGCTCACCACCCCGGCACTGCACAGTACCGGTGCCTTTATGGGCAATATTGCTCATCTTCCTAAGAGCTGCAGGTAAGCATTAACCTGCAGCAGATTATTTTTGCAACTTTTCATGTATTCTTTTAGTCCATGCATGTTGTCCCTTGTTACTGACCGTCACAAAGAGCAGCTGCACGGCAGAGGTTTTGTTTGATGATGTGATAACAGCATTGTTTTGTCCCAGCCTGTAGTTACGAATGGCTTTTAAATGCTCTTCTGGTAATAGAGCTGTGTAGTGTAAAGTGAAAGAAAATAAGGAGTTCTTTGGACTGGCCTGCACAAATCCAGCGGGCTGGAACATGAAGTTTCCCAGTCTATAACCAACAAGGTAATTGTGCCTGAGCAGGTGGAAAGCCTGGCAGAGGATCTGCAGCTGTTTGGTGGCAGTGGTTGAGGAGACTGAATCAACCCAAGGTCCAAACTGAGGCAGCTCAGGGAGAAGCAGAAAGGTCAGGATCCTCTGCCAGGCTTTCCTGGCATCTGTGTGCCATGCTCCCTGTCATTTTGTGAGTGTCGTGGTGCTCTCATCGCCCAAAGCCAGCTCACAAACCTGCCAGTGTAAGAAATCGTTGCTGTTCAGCGATAGCCAGGCCTTGAGAGAGTGTTCAGCTGGTGTTTCTGCATTGCTGTAGCAGGACAGCATGGCACGTTAGAGGAATTTGCTGGAGCTTTTACCAGAGGAGCTGTAAGCAGAGGCTGTGCATGAAGTAAGCATAAAATGCCAGATTTTATAGCAACCTTTGCAAAGCATCATCGTAGAGAGCCTGGAACAAAGCTCTGATGCGCTGGGAAATACCTGTATCTTTTGTGAAAGTGGTGTATGGTTCTCCATTTGTTCCTTTGATATAACACCTTTTGATCTAATGACAGAGTAAATTACTCCATCAGAAAGTGGGAAACAGGGACTCAGGTCCTTGCAGAAATAGGGGAAAAGAAAGGCTAATGGAGGAGCATGGTGCTACACATAGGGCTACAGCTTGATACATCCTTACTAGATAAATGCGTGGTTCTAGCCAGGCAGAATTGGTTTGTTCATCCAAAGGTTAAGCTGTGATCCAGAGGAGGATACCAGATTAATTTAATTTGCTGTCACTCATCCTAGCAGAGGGCAGCGTAGCCATGTTTTGCTGTGATCCCATAGATCCCAGTATCATGGGATGGGATGGGATGGGTGCATGGCATAGGTGCAGCCTAGGAGCCCTGCCTGGGCTCGTGCAGTGGTGAAGCATTGCTTCTCCTGCCAGGGTCAGTGCCTGCGCAGCCCCGGTGCGTCCTGGCACAGCGTGGCACCTGCAGCGTGGAACTTGTATCTCATGCAGCATCCCTGTGCTGTGGGAGCTGCTGGCGTGCCCGTCCCTGTGCCGTGGGAGCTGCTGGCGTGCCCGTCCCTGTGC
>JAVJGJ010000033.1:21735434-21747820 GCA_035590215.1 Microhierax caerulescens | reverse complement strand
GTGGTGAGGCACCGGCCCAGGCTGCCCGGAGCAGCTGTGGGTGCCCCATCCCTGGCAGTGTCCCAGGCCAGGCTGGATGGGGCTGGGGGCAGCCTGGGCTATGGCAGGTGTCCCTGGGGTGGAACTGGGGGGGCTTTGAGGTCCCTTCCGACCCAAACCGTTCTGTCATTCTGTAACATAGATTTATGGGATAACCTGTACATTTTAAATTTAAATTTTAAATTGTTTGCCTTCTATTATAGGTATGGGAGAATTTAGCACTGAAAAAAATGTAAAGCCTATGGAACTCAGAACCAAAAAAAGTTAAGAGTTTAGGGCTTGCTAAAACAAATAATACCACTTTTTATAAAATATAGCCAGGAATAATTTCTCCACAGGGGCTATGTTCAGCTGTCCTTCCGAACCTGAGCCTGCCCTGGCCGCTTGGAAGGAGCTGCAGTCCAGAGCATGTGGTGGGGTAATCACCCTTAAGAGCTTTCCTTGCTGTTTGTGTCTTGGGCAAAGCGTTTCCTTTGCTGCTGTTGTATAGAAGGTGGGTTTGGGGGGAACACCAGTTGGTGAAGCCCCCGGTGCGCTGCCAGCCGGGCTCTGGGAGCTGCTGGGCATGGGCTGGTGTCTCCTGGCTCCAGCTGTTCGGTCTCTGATGGCTCAGAGCACACCGACCCCAGCTGATTAGCTGCTGCAGCACAGCAGTTTGGAGTGATGGGGTAGAGATAGACTTTACCCATAGAGTGCTGAGGTGTTAACATTTTCCTTTGAATTTTAAGCAAATTGCTTCATATGCAGGCTTGGTTGTGACTCACACCCTTGGGCTGATGGCAGCAGCAGCGTGTTTAACTTGCGCTACAATGAGGACAAAACTCAGCTGAAGACTGGAGCCACGTGCTGCAGGTGCAAAAGACTTAAGGATGGGAGAGAAAACCAGCCTGGGTGGGGTCCCCTGACCCAGTGGATGGACCCCTGTCCATCCAGCATGGCAGTGGCAAGCCAGCTGGGAGAGCCTGCTTCCAGCTCTGGACTGGCAGTGTTCCCTGCAGGCACACACGCTTATGGACAATATATTATGGCCCATCAAAACTAGAAACAGGTGCTTTCTAACATTAGAAAATCAGAAAGTTGTCCTCTTCTTGGCATAAGGGTCTTCCCTCTGCGCTCTGTGAAATGTTTAGCGTGCCTTTAAAATGGGAGAAAGTGGGAATGGTATTTTGGGTGATCTTTGATTCCACGTTGACGGACTGTGGAAAGCTGTACTGCTGATGTAAAAAAAAAAAAAAAAAAAAAAAAAAAAAGCGGGGGGCACGGGGAAAGTCAAGCTGAATTAAACGTGCTGCTTATAGCTGTTCCTGTAAAACCACGTGGCAGCTTAAGGGTCCAGCAAGGTGGGGAAGTGCAAAGCTGTAAATGGGAAATCTTCCGGGAGGTCTGAGGTTCAGGAGAGGGAAGAAGGAAAAAAAAAAACCCATAAACCCAGAAAGGTAGAACCAAAGGAATGGGCTTGGCTTCAAATCCTTGCACTTTAACTTAACTTAGTGAAAATAGGTTGTGACAGTGTATGGGTCGTACAGAAACAGCTTGGGCATAGATGGGGATACGAAAATACCTTTGGGTTCGGTCAGTGGAGACTTCTACCTACATAGATGGGCAGCGTGATACGAATGGATCATATAGATCCCATCTGGAGCTGCTGCTTCTCCTCGCTCTCCAGTGGTCTCTGCTGGAGTGGGAGGAGAAGGAAGGCTGGGGAAGCCTTTGAAGGTCACTGTGCTCCCGAGCTGTTGAAGGGTAATCTGACTCACAGAGCGGCACACCAAGCCCGCCAGCCATTAGAAGAACATGAAAGAATTTCTGCGCGGTTCTATTTATATTGATATTCTCAAAAACATGGCGAGTAAAAAGCTTTTAGAACCACTGGGGGGTTGATTTCAAGTATTGTAGCTGCACAGCCTGCTCTTTCCTTCCAAAAACAAAGACAAGGGCAGGGAGGACCGGAGCATACGGACTGAGGTGCTTTGGTGATTGCCTCTCCGGCAGCACCGAGCACCCGGTGGGGCAGGAGCCTGCGCCAGGGCAGGGCACAGAGGAGCCTGTCTCAGACTTTCGACTGTGGCATGTAGCTGCGCTGCTGGATCAGGCTGCTCCGTCCCGAGGCTGTGTCTGCTCTGGCTGAACGCTCCAGTGGGAGCAGGTTTGTACAGGAACCGTGTCCAGACCAGGCTCTGACTAATTCAGTTCAAACCCCAGTGCATGCGTGCAGGCACTTCATCCTGGTGCCAGGCAGGGTTTTAAAATGTGACTGCGTTAGCTACCTTGAAAAACATCTTGGCTTATTACTGCAAGCTCTCTTTCAAAACAATGCTCACACAACAGTCGTTTTTAAAGTGAAAACTGAGCTGCTTGCTGCAGCAACCAGTGCATCCTGAAATCCTTGACAACTGCCTTGTAAAGTAATCTTAATGCCTATCTGTCTTGACAGTGCCTCTTAATGGCTTACTAATAACGCTGTAAGATTGCTGGAGCTCTGCCACAGCCCTGCTGTAGGTTTGTAGTGGTCTACTAAGCTCTCCTCCAACCTGAGATCCCTCCAGTTTTCCACGATGAAACAATTCCTCCAAACTGGGTAGCTTGGAAGGTATTTTCCAGGTGTCCTGTTGTGGGAAGGTGGCTGGAGCAGGCAGGGAGGTGTCTTCTGGGCAGTGTTCAGGAGTACTTTCTGTTGTGGTAGAGCTGTGGGTTCATTATCCTCTATAGCCATTTTGTCAAGGATGATACAGGAGCTACTAGGATTTCTAGGAATTAAGATAATTGCATGAATTCCACAAGCAAAACTTCCAGCTCCATAAACACATTTTGCTACAACGTTGGTTTTGTGCCTGTCAGTATGGGGAAGGGGTCGTGTAATCCAGACAATAATTTAATGGATTAAATTATTGTGTGCTGTAGGGTATTAAATCTCAGTTTTTGCTCTCCTGTGTGTGGGGGAGGGGGATTACTGGTACAGACCAGCATCGCAGCTAAGCTGAAGGATGTTTTTTAATCTAAAGTAGAATAGCAAGCAGAACGCTCACTGCATACCTGGGCTTTAGTCATCGCCAAAGAAGGTTTCATGTCCAATCCTGACAGCTCTGCCAAAGGGTGGGTGATTCCGGAGCGTTTCTGGGGGGAAGAGAGATGTCAAAGCGAAAGCAAATGGAAGCGAAGAGCTTTGCTAGTGAAATATTTGAACGGTCAGCTTTACTTGGTAAATGTTCGGGAGAATATGTAGGTTCAGCCAAGTAAATGAAGAATCCTTGGACTAAACAGGGAACAGAATTCATCACAAGTCTGGATTTTATATTTAAAAAGTACTGACATGCTGTGCGCTCTAGCAAACAGGCAAGTGCCAGGCTCTCCTCTCCGGCCAGTCCGTCCTCCCACTCCCCTGGGGTTAACTTACGCCGTGTTAATAATTACTAGAATGTACTTTCAGGCAGGTTATTTGTTTTCTCTCCTCATGATGTGCAAGAGCGGATAATGAAATTAATTTGCACACTTTGTGAGTTTGCAAAGCTGGCTTCAGCCACGTTGCCACGATACTGTGCGGGTGCCAGCAGCTCCCAGGGCCGGTGTTTGCACAGCCGGGGCAGCAGGCTGCTATCGTGGGTAAACAGAGCTCGGAGGGGAGATGGGATGTACCCAGCCATGAGAAATGCTCTCTCCAAAGCCAGCGTGGAGCATGCAGGCTCTAAAACCCCTTCCCACTGCAGAGCGTTTAACTCTGCTGATGCCAGTCAGTTAAGCAGGTAAACAGCCAAACGAAGCCCTGAAATTCCAGCGTTGCTCCTGCGGATTGTGGAGCTCACGGTACTGCTGCTCGGGCACAGCGGAGGAGCCTGCCGGTGAATTCAGATGCCACACTGTACCCTTGTCTTTAAGTAATGAGTCCCGTACCCTCCAGCTTGGGGTTTGTGGTATGCAAACCACGCTGTTCTCTGGGAGCGCTGGGCAGTGGTCCTCAGTGCTGGCCAGGCTCTGCAGGGCTGTTCTCGGTTACAACTTGCTGGTAAGGCTGCATGGTCTGCGGGAAGCTCTGGGGAGGTGGCAGGGCTTCACCGTGCAGAGGGTGGGCAAAACAGCTCTGAGTGTTTTCTGTCTCCCTCTCCTCTGTGCTTGGCTGCGGGGTAAAAGCAGTTTGCAGGCGTAGACCTGGTTGAGCCATTTTCTGCGCCCTAATTCACTGCACAGGTATGTGCAGTAAAGGACCAAGCCAGGAGCACGGAGCACCAAGACTGTCCAAGCCTGACACTCCTGTCCTGCCCTTGAGACCCCCTGGGGCTGAGCCCTCTGCCAGCACCCTGGTGGGCATCCGCATCCTGGCACGGGTGGGAGTGGGTTCGGTGTGGCCGTGTGCTGGGCTGGTACTGCCATACAGCCCAGGGTCATCACGTCCTGGATTTTGAGAAGGTTTCATCCTCAGATCGTGGAGACAGAAGCTGGTTGTGCTCGCCTCTCAAGGCTGTTGTTCACAGGTGGTGCGGTGCCTGGTGCAGCATTACTGGGACAACCAAATGTCTCCTTTGCCTGCTGTGATCCTAATGAGAGCACGTGTGTGGTCTGCCAGGTGCCAGCCACGTCCGCCTGGTGCAGACCTGGGGGACCAAGTATAAATTGTACTGCTCTGGTTGTGCCATTCCTGCCTGTATCTTAATGATTTATGCTCCAAGGCTTGGCTCTACAGGTCCCTTAATGTGTTATTTTAATCTGTCTGCAGACTGACTTTGGGCTGCTCTTTGGGCAGAGACTACCTTTCACTGCTGGTTTCTGGGTTTCTCCCCTGGGGTCAATAAGCCTGACTTTGATCCTTCCCTTTTCCAAATTTTACTGCCGAGTGCCATGTTGTCACGTTGGGCTCCTCAGCCTGGGGGAGGTGGGCGAATCCAGCGCGCAGCTGGGAGACAGACCTTTCGTTTTTAGGGAAGACAAGGAGGCGGCAGACGATCTAGTTGTTGGGGGTTCCCCCCCCCCCCCAATTTGCCACACATATGTTTTGTCGGTGTATTGTCTTTTCAGAGATGCTCAGGCTCCTGGGTGAGCCACGGTGGGGATGTGCGGTGGCGCTGGGGACATCTACAGAGCCTCGCGCTTCCCGGCGTGGCGCGTGGCTGGTCAGCTGCTGAAACGCAGCTCCAGATAGTCTCGACTTGGCTCAGTTTTCGGCAAGTGTTTAAGCAGTAGCTTTATAACAAATTGTCTTACAAGAGGCCTCGTGTACGTGTAACTTAATTAGGCTCAAAGTCAGGAGAGGCTCTCAATTTTTTTTGAAGGGTGGAGGCCCATGCCCTTACAGAAGCGATCTGTTAAAGCAGGCCCATTTTTACAGCTTTCCATCACTCCTGCTCTGATGACACATTCAACAATAGCTTTGTAGAGAAAATTGAATACAAGAATATCCCCTTTTTGGTAAATACATTCCTATGTCTTTATGTACAGTAGGTCACCTTCGAAAGCACTGTAATTTGAGAGATGGAGACAGAGGAAGAAGACAGGAGAGCTGCAGAATTAGCCTTGGTTTGATTCTTCGCAAGCCAGCAGCAGGGTTGTGTTGTGCCCAAACCTTCCCTGCCGTCCCCTGGAAGAGGATGGCCCCTTCGTTCTTACGTGCTTACAGCTGGGGTCCCGGGCAGCGTGCTGAGCCAGGCGTGAGCCTCCTGGCACCGGCGCGGCCGTGGGCAGGGACCCTGCCGGCACCCGCAGCAGCGGAGGCACCGCTCGTTGGACCAGGAACAGGAAAACCGGGCAGGGAATTTGGCTTCTGAAACAAGGCGAGCAGAAGTGACCAAGGTAGCAGGCAAGGTGCTTCTCCCCGTATGCCTGGCAGCCGGCAGCGGAGGGCATGTGGTTTGCTTGGAGAAACTCGACGCTTTGTTTTTTCCGCGTTGGCTGCAGCGCACAGAGCCCCACAGAAGCCGCAGCAAGCTTTTTTTCTGTTGTACAGCTTGTTAAATAGTAGCGTGGTGGTGGTCTGTCATCAGCAGACGCACAGCTACAGACGGAGCTCTGCTTCCAGCTCGGGCTGCAATAATCTGGGAAGTCCGCTGTCCGTATCAGTGTGTCGGGGCTCAGGGAGCCGCAGCGTCGTTTTAAGTAGTACAAAAAGTGTGGTGACAGTTTTGCTGGGAGGGGGAGCAGCGGTGGCTGGGAGGAAGCATTAGCAGTTCAAAACTGTGCATGGAGCCAGCTCGGAGAGCTGCACCGTGTGTGTGGCTGCCCTGCAGCCCAGAAATGTGCGCAGCAGACCTTCCGCAGCGCTCGCTCCCCCTTCCCTCCCTGCCTGTGCTGCAGCACAGACCTTTGAAACTGGCAGAAGCCTTTCCCCCTCCATAGCCCGGTGGTTCCCTGGCACAGGCTTCGTGCCGTGCTTGCTCCGTGAGGTGTGGTGTGTTTGTGAGAAAGGCTTCCCTGCCCGGGTGCTGTCCTGGCAGAACATTGAAACTTTACATGGGCTGGACTATATTTCCCCCCCCAAGTTCCTTGCATGCTTACAGGCTTCCCAGTTTAATGTGACCTATGAATCAGTCTTTTCCGTATCTTGAGGGGGAATGTTACATGAGCTTGGTGTTTTGCTGGGAGCACGGCGGATTTGCAGCTTTGATGCATTGTCCTGCGCTGGGTTTTGGCTGTGGTGGTGGATTTGGCTGCTGCACCTCGTGGTGGACAGCGATGCCTGCGAGTGCTGAAGGTGGGAGGTCTGTCTGCTCACAGCCCTGGGCTTGTTAGTGGAGAAGGAAACTCCTTCAGAGCAGAACATGGCTTAGGCACCTTGGGTATTCTCAGGATGTGCATCTGCTACCATGGCATTTGGGGGTTTAGGGGAAGCAGAAGTCCATGTGTGAAGCCAGAGCGGTGGCCTGGCAGCGGCAGTTGGAGGGGGCCACCAGCTCACCGGCTCCACCTCTCCACTTGAAGGCAGGTTCTTGCTAACTCTAGGTCAGGGGGTATTACCTTGCTGTGTGTTTCCAGTATCAGGTGCGTGTGTGTGAATAAAACTTTGAGAAATGTGTTAATAGAAGGTTTGGGAGGCTCATGTGGCACTTCTGATGTGAGCCCTGTGTAACTGAAGTCTTCTGGTTAGTCTGGAAAATCAGAGCATCCAAGTTTTTGCTGTCTTCCCTTCTCTACTGGAATAACACTTCAGGGTTCTGGGGTTTTCTGGTTCTGTGCAACTGTTTTTTAATGTCCATCTCTGTTCAGTTCTTGCCCTGTCGTTTAAAAGCTTCCAGTGGTATGGCAAACAAATACCAGTTTTGCTGCAAAGTGTTTTGTATATGGGTAAAACATCGATCTCAAGCCCACTGGCCTCAGTTGAAAAGGAGAGAGGCAGACAGCCAAAACAAAACTCCTGTGTTTGCAGACCCCAAATAAGAGTAAATCAGTGAAGTTCTGTGTTTGCTTTTTCCGTAAAGCCTGATGCCTTCAGGGCCCCTGTCTGGAAAGTGGTTATGTGTGAGGGTTGTTCTGTTGCCTGGTCCTTGCTGTGAAAGTCACCGAAATATTCCTGAAGTTCCTGTGCTTGGAGGAAGCTTTGCAGTTTGCATCAGGATGCAGAGATGGGGAGAGGGGACCTGGGAAGAATTGTGCAAGAACGGGGAGGAAGAGAAATGTTTTGCTGAGATTATCATGGTCTTTAATGCTCGCAGCTGGGAGATGATGTTACTTGGCTGTTGCAACATCAGGGACTGAACACGAGTTTAAACACAGACATCCTGAAGCATTTGTTCAAATCCGCCAAGGGTCGAGCAGAGCTTTCCTTAGGGTGTAGCTGGTGTCAGCAGAGCTCTGAGCTGAGGGTCTCCTCGACTGGAAGGATCCTGTTGCAGTGGCTGCGGCACCTTTTACAAAATATTTTTGGTTTCTTTCTTTCTCGTATAATTGATGTGCTTGGTCATTGTCTCCTCTGGGATTTAAGGGCTTAAGTCATGTAGGTTTCTTTGTAGTAGAAGCTGGTCTTTGTCTTAGACTTGTATGTAATGAAGCATGGAACACAGAAAATTGGACAGGACTGGAGCAAGAGTGTCGTTTGGGGTTTTGCTGCGGTGCGTACGTAAATTATATATGTGTGTGTGGTTTTGCATGTGTGTGCATGTACATATGTATATACAGAGATACACACTAGGAATATGTAGGTTTTATGTAATTAAAGCAGCTCAAACTCACAGGACCGAGTCTCAGTTCACTGCTAAAATCCACCTGCTGCGCCCCAGCCCAGCTGCATTACGTCACTGCAGATACCGAGTTCCTGGAGGCAAACAAGGCACAAAATTATTGGTGATTTAGCCACGTAACAGACACCTGTGTGAACTTAGATGGCCAAAAATAAGCACAAATGCATTCTTCTTTCTGATACCTTCCTGAGCCTTCCTTCTCTGCGGCTAAGCGGCAGATGGGGCTCACAGGAGCTGACATGAGCTTTCTGTAGGAATGGTGTTCACCTCGCAGCCTCCCCTTGGGACAAGTCACTAGTGCCAGGAATGGGAAGATGGAAAACATGCAGGTGGGGAGTGCAGAGCAGTCCGGCCGAGGACAGAGCGGTGCGTGCCAGCAGACCCTGCCAGCCTCTCATGCCTGGGTCCCCGGGCTGCCACCGGGACAGTGGGGTAGGTGACACAGCTCGCTGCCAGGGCACCGTCACTTGCTGCTGCTTCATCTGTTGCCCTTTGGTTCACTGCGATTTAGTCGGCATCAAATCAAGGATAGCAATGGTCAGGAATTGTCTGTGCTGACATGTTTCTCTGTCTTGAAAATCGTGCCCAGCTCGTTTTTGGGGCTTGGCGGTTGCTCATGAACCCCTTGAGCTGCACTTCAGCAGAGCAAGCCACAGCCATAGCTCCCTGCCAGGCACGGGGAGGGGGCAGAGCCTGGCTCCCCAAACCATCCTGGGAACAGAGCAGATTGTGCAGTTTTGTATTATTTAGATTTTGCCAATATAACACAGACCTGGGGAATCCCCGTTTTTCCCCGCTGGTGGAACCTTCAGGACAGGCTCTCGGCACGCACGTTGGTGCACCGTGCGTGCTGTGGAGGCTCGCCCCACTTGCGGCATGGCGAGCTGCAGGTATGGGCTTTGCACTCCTCGTACCTCTCAGGCCATCAGGGTTGCGTTTTTTCCCTGATTTCTGTGTGCAGGATGGTTTGGGCTGCATTTTCTCCTCTTAAGCGCATGTGACATGCAATATGGCGTGCAGTCTGCTTAAAGTTAGCATTGCCGATGACTGTAGGTGCACAGTATTGCTTTCTGTAAGTCCTTGGGATGTACTTAATTAGGGAAATAGTTTTCCTCCCATATACAGCAGCAGTGGGAATATCCGAGTGGAGTTCGTCCCTGTTTTAAGGAGGCTGATGTGCAAGAAGTCTGGTAGATGATTGTGTGGCAGATGTGGTTACAGCTCTTACCTGGTTGAAGCCTGATGGGTTTCTGTGCGAAGCAGAGAGGAGATGGGCGAAGTGTGAAGTCTTCCCTCTCCAGCAGGTTTTGGTCTGAGCCGGTGAACCGGAGCCATCCTGCAGTCACACCGAGAGGACACTCCACTCTGACTAATGGTGGTGTGGCCGGGCCACACACTGCTCCAGCCTTCCTGCAACGTGCCAGCCGCTCCGAAGTTTTCCTCATCACAGCTGATCCCGCTCCCAAACCACAGCTCAGAGAACTGACTGAAACAAGAGTTTTGTAACCTTGGCCAGAAACCAGATAATCAGTGGCATCCAGAAATGTAGCAATATCAAGAGGCAGCTGCATATAGATAATTGAGGGAAGAGTTTGTGGGAAAAACTGCTCCCGGAGAAACCACACAGGCAGAGTGGTTGCTCATGGTTGCAGGGTGCTGTCAGGGCTCGCTTTTATTTCGGACTTTGTGTATCCCAAGAATGGTCCCAGCTGGAGTATTCTGAACCACAGGGTAGTTGGGCATAAATTTCCAAATATAATCTTGTTAGGTAATAACACTGAATGGAATAGAAAAACTTCAGAGTTGTCGGAATTTGAGACCATTGCCCCGTCTTGTGATGCTGGGGCAGGAAATGACACTGGCAGGTTATGTGTGGGGTGGCAGTTTGAATTTAACCCATTAGCAGGGATGGTTCCATATAGCAGGTCATGGCAGGAGAACCATTGAGGAGCTGGATGTTCACAGTGGCTGCTGAGGTCCTGAGCATCATCTGGACCACAGTGCTTGAAGACATAAGTGCACGTCTGTGTGCACAAACTGCTCAGCAGGCTGAGCTTCTCTGTTGAGTTGTTTTCTGCAGGTCCTGAGAAACACCAGGAAGGGGCATCTGTTTACAAATAATTGAAATACCAATAGCTGCTTTAATTCATGTTGCTAAGTGTACTTGGCTTACACCATGATTTCAGAAACCAAGGAAGCCTTGCCTGAGCCCCAAGCCAGTCCATCCAGATGTGAGTCGTTAGAGGCACATCAGGAGGTCAGGAAACACTGTGTGGGTTAAGGTGAAAGAAATATTTGAGAAAGTGGAAGAAAGAACAGTTACTGTGGGGACCAGGTACTGATTTTGAGAACAGGAGAGAATCCATGCAAAAAGGTGAAGAAAGATGTTTCATCCTGATAAGGACCAATATTCCCCTTCAAAAGCCAGTAACAAAAAGAAAGCAAGTTCCCCAGGGTAAAGAAGGAAGATGTTGAGTCAAAGGTGAGGGTGTGATGGAGCTGGGAAACTGGGGTAACCCCAGATGTGACATCAGGCAAGTGTGCTTTCCAGCCAGCTGGGTTCCGAGCAGGGAAATGCGGAGATCTCTCAGTTTCCCTTGTCTTTGATAATGGCTGTAAGAATTAGCACCTCGTGCTGCACTATCTTATTAATAGCTAATCTCTGTGATTAGCCATTGTAAGGCTGCTGAATGAAACACACCTGTGTTTGCACTGCTGGCTTGCAGGCCTCCTGCTGCTCTTGGTACCAACGGTGGAAAAAGACGGACTTTACTCTTCCGGAGCCAAGCTGGAGCACAAAGAACAATTGTTCCTTGTTCCCCAAAGTGCATGTCCCATCGGTGCTCACAAGCAGTTTTAGGCACTAGTCATGAGTTGCACAGGCCTAACAGGTAAAGGCAAATGTGGTGAAGAGCCTGTCTGGTGCTGGCAGCATGTTGGTAAACCAGCACTAACACGATGCAGATGGGCAGTGCTGGGTGGAGGCTGTGGCAGTATCTTTTTTTAAAAGTGCAGCCTGTTAGTGATATACCCCGTGATTTTTGGTGCGGACTCAGCAGGTGCTGCACTACTGCACGGCTGGGAGACAGTCTTTGCTGGGCTGACAAACATCTTGGTGAAGGTACCAGCGGGCTGACGGAGAAGGACACAGTTCAGCGTGTTGAAAGACCTCAACTTTTGTTTTTCCCCCTGTACTTTCCAGTGCTGGGGAGAGGGAGGGTGTCAAATTTTGGATGTGATCTGCGTGAGTTGTTACTTTAAGGCAATATTCAGAGATTTAAAGACACCTGTTTTTCTGGACAGAGTCCTCAAAAGGAGCCTGAGGTTTAAAAATGTACGTGTTTTGGGGGGAGGGCTTGTTCATATTCCAACCTTTTCAGACCAAACAAATGTGTTGAATTTGTGCAAATAACGTCTGTGCCTCTAATTGCCATCCTTGTACTGGAGTTTTTTGTAATGGGTAAGAGCCTCCAGCCAGCTTTTTTTCTTATTGTCTGGCATTTAAAGAAGTCTGCACAATCTTCTTTACTCCAGGCTGGCAGGGTATGGGCAGGCTCCAATGCACAGATCTTGGCCATGAGCTCATTTGTTGTGGCTTCAGATAGAGATGGCAGGAGCCCGGCTGGTGCGCTCGCAGCGGGGCGAGAGGCTGTGCGGGGACCTGCGGGAGGGCAGGCTTGGAGGGACGGGGACAGGGTGGGCAGCCTGTGGTGCAGGCAGAGCCCGGGAAAGCTGTCGCTCCACCGTGGATATACATCTGAAAGCATTTGAGGACTTCAGCGTTGTTTGCATTTTCTCATCACAGACACGGATGCTGCTCTCTGTGCCCGTAAAGGCAGGAGGGGTAGGGATAGAGGTTTGGGTGTACACGGGCTCCGCTGGGTTTGTTAACGGTGGGGAATCGCCTCCCGCATCAGGCATGGTGTTGGCGTTGGCTGGCTGGGGCTGAGTGGGCTCTGGCCGTCCCTGTGCCTGTCCTGATTTGCTCATGGCCTTCACTGGGAGCCTGGTCATGGCTAACTGGTGTGACTGGTCCTGTGCTGCTTCCCAGCTGCCCAGACAGCCTGATGGGCTGAGCATGGAGCCAGCAGTGCTCTCCTCCTCCTGCAGCTTGGTGGGACAGATGACCCCCCCCCTTCCCTTTCCCTCCCATGCCGTTTGGGACCCTTGGCGTTTGAGGTGCTCCAC
>JAVJGJ010000033.1:21720336-21734468 GCA_035590215.1 Microhierax caerulescens | reverse complement strand
ACTCTTGCCCCTCGGGGGGGCTCTGGTGCCGTGGCTGTGGAGGCTGCTCTGCCCCCGCCTCACTGCCTCAGGAGGGTGCTGCTGGCTGGGTGAGGGGCTGGGTGGGTGCAGGGGACAGTGGCGTGCGCAGCCGGGGCTGGCTGCTGGCCAGAGGTAAACAGCTCCTTTGTTTTCCTGGAGAAGTACGAGGGATTATATTCTGTTGAGCTCACTTGGTCTCCCACTTCTTATTGTGTGGCAGACATGTAATCATTTAGTTCAAGGAGCTTAGTTAATTGTTTACAAAATAGGAAGGGTGATGATTGTCTCTTGGTAGGGAGGTGAGGTTGAGAGGGGTGGTGTGGAAAGGGGGGGACTTGTCCAGCTCCCAGATTAGGAGGGATTGAAGCCAAATCGTAATTCTGCAGCCCTAGATTTGCGACTTGGAAATGCTTTGCCGTCGCTCCCGCAAGCTGGGGATAGCTCTTCCAAACCGGGAATTTGTACCTCCCTTCTGACTCTTATTAGACATGCTTAAAAATGAAACGAAGACTGTGCGAGCCTTGTTGGTAATTGTTGTGCAAATGTAATACTCCCTCCAAGCTGTTAAACAGGCCAGTGCTCTGTTTACATGGAGAGGCAGCCAGCTTTCCAAGTGTAATGAGTCAGCTAGATGAACAGAAGGGGTGCAGAATTAATCTGGCATCCGTCTGGCCTTTTCTCAGTTAAACAGGTTTTTGAAGCTCCACGTGAATAGGTACCTACCCCGGTTACAAACAGCCACAAAGGCATCAGGAGTGGGCAGAATTTTTTTGAGAATAAATTGACAGCGTGCAGGACATCAAACAGTTGTAGCGAGGCGCTGGGAACAACGTGGGGTTTAATTTTTGGCTGTTTGTGGTCAGGAGCGCAGTGTGTCCTGGTCTCAGCCGTGCTGGTCCCCGCGCTCATCACTGGTGTTAAGTGAAGCTGCTTGGTTTTAATCTCCTTTCCCAAGTGCAAATTTCCATTGCCCAGCGCATCATCTGAATTTCCACTTCTTAGATTTGCAGTGAATATTGAAGGGAATCTGTTCAGGGGTGTGCCGACGGTGTGTCCTCCGTACAGACGCAGTGCTCCTCCCAGGCGTGTGCTCAGGCACTGGCTCGTTTCTCCTTTATCTGCACCTTAATGAGCACCGGTAGGTGAAATTGAAGGGAAAAAATTCTTAAATTTTACAAATTGGTTAACGATGGCTGACACAGTGATGTTCTTGAGGCTGTAAATGGCTGGAGCTGCTGCTAGAGGAAGCGATTGCAGTGTCTGGGACCCCCACAGATGGGCAACACCGAGGGGATGCCTCGGGCTCCGGAGCAGTGCTTTTGGTGGAGTATCACCAGCGCCAGGAGAGCCATGCTGCTGTCAGATGTGATGGTGGAGTATCACCAGCGCCAGGAGAGCCATGCTGCTGTCATACGTGATGTCTCGTTAGCCACCGAGCCCCTGGTTGGGTGTGCGGGAGCACCGAGGCCAACGCCGCTTGCTCTTGCCTTCAGGTTTTGCGAGCTCCAGCCTCGCTCTGCCGGCACCCAGCGTGCCCGAGGACAGCTGAGCTGCCTTTGTAAGGTGCTGTTTTCAGTCAGCCCTTGTGGTCTTTGAACTTCGGCACATGTCTTGGGCTGCAGGCCCTTCAAGTGATGAAGAGCAGAAATGTGGAGACACAGATTCCTGTAGTCGGTTCCCGTGCTCTAACAGAAGATTTTTCTTTTTCCGTTCTCTCTTTATGGACATGCTGGGTTGTTATACTGAATTTTCTGCACTTTCCCTGCTGTTTTTGCTTCCCAGCTGCAGCGATGAGGGGGGGTGATCAACCTGCTTGTGTCTTTGCCAGTTCAGGTCCTTCCCTGCTCGCGCATCTAAAAGGAAAGGGCTGGTGGCTTCTGGCTGGAGGTCCCAAAACTCAGCACTGTGGCTGTCCTTGCGTCAAGCAGGGAGACATGAAGAGGTGTCAATCCCTGGAGCCTTTCTTACAAAACACGGGTGATCATCATCCCATAGCACAGGCAAAGGAGCTGGGGCGGAGGATTAGCCACCTTGGAAAGCAGTTTCCTGCTGAAAATGCCAGCTCCAGGATGTCTTAGCACTGGCTGTGCCCAGTGCCTTGGTCTAGGAGTTTGTGCTGCTGCGGGGCTGGGCTGGGACCTCTGAATCACTTTAAAAAAAACAAAACAAAAAAAACCAAAAAAAACCAACAACCCCCCCCCACCAAACCCAACCCAACCCAAAGGGCTCTGAAGCACAAATGAAACATTTAAATTATGAAGTGATTTCCAGAGAGCTTCTAAAATACAAGGCTGATGAAAGCACCATGCTAGTGGTCCTCCAGCCCTTAACCCCCTCTCCTGCCCCGGCCGCCACAGGTGCAGGGGTGCAGCACCCAGTGAGATGGTGCTGGGCTCTCCTGGTGCTGCCCAGGAGGCGGTTCAAGGTCCACGCTGCTTCATCCCCGGCCCCGAGCATGCGGGAGGGTTTGGCTCCTCTCCTCTCCTCTCTGTTTTCTTTCACTCTCCCCGCCCACAGAATTCCCATCTTGTGATGGAGCGCTGCATGACTTTGTTCCTGGACAATTTCCTGCAATTGTAGCTCTGCAGAAATCCAGCCGCTATTATAAGAAGTTAATGGGTGCAATGTGTAGTGTTGTCAGGTGGCAATTAGCTGGGGAAAGCATTTTCAAATGGTGCCTGTTTATGCTGTTTCAGCGTAAGTACAACGAGACCTTTACTGTAGGGATTGATGTGGGTCACTTCTTGGAGATATACTGTTGCACGGATGCTTTTTAGCCTCTGGTCTCGGGAGAGGAGATATTTTTGTTCACCTAAAAAGGCCTCGCCTGCTTTGGCTTCAGCCAGTATTTCTGATCCCTGTTGCAGCTCATGCTTCGCTGTATTTCAGATGTCAGTTGTCTTTTCAGCCCTGTAACCAGGCAACACATGGCAGGAGCAGGGAGCGCTTTGTTATTCTCCAAATTGTCTTACCTAGGCCAAGGTACAGCTGCCGCGCCGGTGCCAGGGTGAGGAGCCTGTGACAAACTGTGCCGGGAACACTGTGACCCCCTTGGCAATTTCTGGTCTCGTCTCATAATGGAGACGTGTTCTAAAAGTGTGTTTTATAAGTAGATTTTGTGATTGAGCGAAGTGTGTGTTGGTCCTGCTAGATTTGGGAATTCTGGGTGACAAACTGGAGGGTCAGGGGTGTCCCTGCCCCAGACGTACCCAGGGGGTCCATCCCCATGTCCCTGCACTCTGGACACAGCTGTACCTGCAAGAAACTTTTATGAAGGCTTGGAGTGATGCTGTAGGTGAAGAACAGGAGGGATATTGCTCTCTGTTTGGGCATGATCCATTTCAGGCTATCCCTTGTACATCAAACAAGTCGTGTCTGCAGCTGCAGGTCCCAGCTCGCTTCTCATTTGGAAGGTGGCAGAAGCCAGCAGTGGTTTTGCCCGCTCTCATCTGCGGTGTGCGGCATTCGGAGGCGCTCTGCCATCCTGGTGTTGCCGTTCAAGGGCTCGGTGGGAGTTTATCCCCATGGGAAGTGTCTTGCCTTTTTTCCCCCCAGTGGAAAGATCCTTTTGAGATGTCTAACTTCTTTTTTCCTCTCTCTACACAGACGGTTGATGATGAGGCGATGGCAGCATAAATGAAGATCAAGTAAGGAAGGCAGAACGATGCCCAAGGGTGGGTGTTCTAAAACACCACAGCCAGAAGATTTCTCTCTCAGCAACGACATGGTGGAGAAACAAACGGGGAAAAAGGTAGCGTGTTTGGTTCACTTACCTTCCTTTAGGGATGCTGCCTGTTATGCCTGATGTTTCAAGCCATGGCTGTATTTCATGTGGCAAGAGGTTGCCGTGGGCTGTTATTACCAGAATCAAATCAGTGCATTGGTGCTCTGCCAGCTGATGCAGTCCATTTTATTTCTCAGTGGCCGCAATACTTCCCAGGAAGTGCTGCCACTGCGTAGACCCGACCCGGCTGAGCCATGGGGGGATGCTCTGCCAGATTCTCTTGCAAGTACTGTGCATTTTTAAGCTTCTGTGCACTAAGCCATGGAAGGACCAAATAATGCAGCGATTGCACGAGTGCGTGCTGTGCGAGGGAGGAGTTTCTCCTCCTCTGGCTGTAAATACCGTGTCAGTGTCAGAATCGGCTGGTCTTGCTTCACACAGAAGTCTGAGCGTGGCCTGACCAGGACTCAACATGTGAGCTGCTCTGCTGAAATTACTGTTTCTGTGGTTTTATTTGAGGTGTTTAGGTTTTGACTGGGCTTGAGGTGAGGTTACTGAGATGAAATCTGAGTTCAAGGATAAATAAGTTCATACTTTTCCTCTTCGTTCCCAAGTTCTTGTTTTGCTCCAGGCTTTAGCTCTACTTTGTCTCATTCAGCTTTTTTCATCCTTCTCAGTATTGGTAGTTTCCAGTAAATAGTTGTGCAGAATGCTGTGTACAAATGTCACCTTTAAATATAAATAAAAACCTGCATCAGCTGTATTCTGCTAAGGAAACAACTATCATCCGCTTCCCTTTGAACTCCTTGCTCCAGTTTCTCAGCATTCCCCCAGGAGTTTCTGCCAGGCCCTGGGAGCTGAAGCTGAGCTTTGCAAGCACCAGTGATGCCGTGTCTCTGGCACTGCCACTTCCCCTGCCATCCCACCCGCACTGCTGACAGCAACTCCTCTTACGACTGAGGTCATATTATTGCCAAAATGAGGAAAATGACAAATAACCAATGGGAAAACCCCAGGCAGAAATTTGATTATCAAGCACACTGGTAGCGCCTGCCCCGTTCCCGTTTGTGTTGGCCATGCGTGCGCAGGTCCGGAGCAGGAGCATCGCCTCTGCCTGGGCGCTTTGCTGGGCACAGCGTGGGGCTCCTGGGAGGGGGGACAAAAACTGGGAGCAGGGGCGCTGGAGGTGAAACAGCTGCCCTGTTACATGGGGAAGATGTCAGCGTTTACCCTGGCAAATGAGGCTGAGCCCAGCAGCGCAGGATATGTAAATACGGGGTTTTGTCTGCGCTGTGTAAGAAGCTTAATGTTGGCGCAGGTGCTTCAGGGGGGAGAGGATCAGTTATAATATGAATCAGCTCCCATTTTATTTCATCCACTCGCGGTAGCTTAAAGGCTGCATGTTATTTACAGAGCAGGTTTGTTGAGCAGCGCTAGGGATGCCGGGAACTGGAGTTATCTCCCGCTGGCTAAATAACTAGGACACAAATGATTTTATGCTTCCCATTCAGAGGCGTCAGTGCAGACCTGTGGAGAGTGGTATTGAGTAAGGACGGGGAAGAGCCTTTCTGCCTGCTTAATTCGGGTCTTCTCAATGGAGAAGGCTCTCGTGCTCTGGGGACAGAGCTGAGATCCAGCCTAGGTGGCCGAAGGACACGGTGCAGCGATTCACCCTGTTTCTAGTTAACTCTGAAGTGGGAGCTGGAGCAGTGACTCAGGGTAAAAGCACTCGGGCGTTAGACCTCCTCCTTCCAGACGCTGTCGTACCTGCCCGTCAAGCAGGCCACTGCTTTTAATTTATCTTGCCCTTGTCAACACTCCAAAGGCCCGAGCCTGTGACTTGGCACAGGTTTGCTGGCGAAGGCTGGCTAGGGGAGGCACAGCGGCTGCGGCAGAGCCCAGGCCGTGCCACACAGGGGGACCCGCGCCCACCGAGGCTGCTGGCGATGGTGCTCAGGCAGCTGTAGCTGCATCGCCGCTTGAGTGTTTTCCTCTCAGTGCGACCTTGGTATCCACAGTTTTAGCATTAAAGAGGCTTCACGTGTTTGGGCTCCGAAGCTGTAGCACTGAAGGCAGGTAAGGGTGCAGGGTGCTCCTCGGGCCGGGTGTTGCGGTGGGCTGAGTGCTGCAGGGAACACCTGAGTTCTGCGTTTGAGCACGGTACAGCCAGGCTCTGGGGGAGGCTGCCCTTTCTGCACAGGGCTCCTGCTTGGTGCGAGAGGGTGTGAGCTGCTCTCCTTCAGTTGTGGAGCTCGCTGTAAGAGGGAACTCCTCCTAGCTCTCCGCTCCCTGCCCTTCCATGGGAGGGACGTATTAACTAGTGAGATGTCGCTCGAGCGACAAGAGCGAAGTGTTTCAGAGACCGTGTCTCTGTTGCCCTCCGTGGCCAACCACAGGAGATGGTCCGTCTGCTTTGCTGCTGTAGAGCAAGGAGCTGTTTCTCCTGGGGTTAGCGGAGGCAGCGGGGCAGCCGGTCGGGCCCTGGCAGCCTTATATGGCTGCACACAGCCTGCCCGGGGCGGGCGCTCGACAGCCCCGCAGGCTCCTTCTGCTTGAGTTCCAACTGGAGGGTTTTGTAAAAATATGCATGCCATATATGAATAATTCTCCTTTCTGGTGTAGATCCACAGATCCCCATACCAGAAGCAGATTACTCATGACTTAGGCCGTGCAGAGCACCGCAGCAAGAATTATATCAGTTGTTGAAACCATTTCCTGATGTGCCTGGGACCGCTTGCCGCGTGGTTACACCGTGTGCTCAGGGGCTGCGGCAGAGGATTTGTCTCTTTATGGGGAAATGCTCCCAGTTGCGTAATTTAAATTGTATTTTTGCTGCAGTGATTGAACTGAATGCCAAGCAGAACAATGCTTGACCCCCGGTTTTTGCTTGTAGGAGCTAGCAGAGGTTAAAAGAAACTTTCGCTTTTTCTCCTCCCTCTTCTCCCAGTTTCAGAAAAGCAAACATAGTCCTTAGTTCTTGATTCTTCTTGAAACTTACCGGGCTGTTAGGGCTCTCCGGCACAGTATGAACAAGCGCTGGGCTCTTGGGTCCAGCACAGAGCCACTCACCGAGGCGTGAAATGTGCAGGAGCACTGGGTGACTCAGTGACGTTCCAGGGAAGATGAGCAGCCCGTAGTCATTGCAGGGTAATATTTCTTACAAACCTCGATGCCTGAGGCATGCAGAAATGGGACCTCAGTCCCAGTTGTCTCCATACTTCAGATGTTTTGTTGCAGCATTGATAATGACACAAACTCAGACTTTTTGAAACTTCGTGTGTGTATGTGTTCTCCTCTGGTTTTGGAATGGCTACAAGGGACCCAGATTTAGGGAATACCAGGGTTCACTTCTCAGAATGTTCACTGTGCTCTCTGGGTAAAATTGTGTCCATCCCTTTTTTGTGATGCTGGGTGAGAACTGCTCCTGCCTCTTCTCTCCCCCTGCAACCAGCAGAGACCCGTTCAGGAAATGACATGCTGCTGTCGCTGTTCGAGCAGGGAAACTCCTGCTCTTGCAGTATTTGCTTTTTGCAGCGTGGGTTGTTTTGCCCACGGCAGGATTCGGTGTGCTGGCTTGGCATGGGGCATCACCCGGGGGCGCAGGCGTTGGAGCCCTTGGTCCTTTTGGGTTTCTCCTCCCAGGCTGCCAGTGCTGGTTTTGTTCGTTGCTGCTTCCTTTTTACTAGCATTGCAACCTGAAACACTTTCAACTCATTTTGGAGAACAAAGGGCTTTGGGGATTTCCATCGCTGGTAGTGCAAGTCTTTGCATAAGCGGCTGGGACGTGAGTCAGGTTTTTTCAGCGTGAAGCGCAGGCACGGCTCTGGCGCAGCTCTCGGCGGGCGGGCAGGGGCTGCGGTTCGGTTTGTGTGCGGGCACTGATCGCACAGCGCTGCTGCGTGCGGCTCGGACCGACGGGGAGGAGCAGGCTGCAGATGCACGGCCCATCCTGTAAAGCAAGCTAGAGACTTGCTTAGCTTCTCTGCTGGAAATACGGATTTCTTCACACGGGTTTGTAAGCGGCTCTGCCTCGCAGAATTTTGCATTTGGAAAGAACTACATGTTTGGTTTTGCTCTGAATACCAGCGTTTGGACAGTAAGCTGGGCTAGCTGGAGTCCTACATGAAGGTGAAAAGTAGCTTTTATTTGTCTGTGTCATAATGACCTGAGCAGATCGATATCGGGGTCTCGCTTGTTATCTTTGTCCTAAAGAGAAGTTGGCGCAGACCCAGTTAAGCCCTTCCACTCCACACACCACGTGCATGGCTTATACCAACATAGCATCTCACATCGGGCCAGTTTGTGATCGGTTTGTGCTCCAAACCACGGCGGCTGATAGCAACTCATGAGGCTTCTTCTAGCTGTAGCAAGCGTAACCCAAGGTGGGTTCAGTTATTCCTGTAGTAAGTCGTACTAAGAACATAAAGTGACAGCAGGGGATTTTTCCTGAAGTCACAGTCTGCTGTCTCCCCTTTGCCAAAGCAACTTTTATTAACGCCTACAAAGGGGAACTTGTTTCTGTTGCTGAGCTCTCAGCAGCACCCCCAGTCCCCAGACTCCCTCTCTTACTCTCAGCAAGAGCTGCCCCGGCCTTGGAGAGCCCCAAGCCTGTCTTACACACAGACATTCCTACAAGTTTCTCTGCAATGTCAATTAATTTGGATTTGTTCCTTTTGTGAAACCTGATTCAGATGAGTCTGAGCTTACTTTAAACATGAGAAGACCTAAAAATGAAAACAGCTTTTAGTCAAGAAAAGGATGACATTCTTCATTACCAAATTGGAAATAATTAGGGAAGTAAAACTTAAAATAAGAACATGAAAATGCACGTTGCTTTCAGGAATATGACTCTCCAAGCTGCCTTAATTTCTCTGCGATGGTTTCACTGCCAACTGCTGCAGGCATCTTCAGCAGGTCACTGCTTTCCAGGGGGGAGCAAAATTTGGATCTTCCTTGCTCCAATTAGTATAAAAAGTTATCATTGTGCTACTGTACAAATTAATCTTCAAAGCAGTGCTGGGACTGCCACCGCTTCCTTCGTTCCTTGGTATTTAATTTTGCTGAACTCACTGGATCAGCAGCTCTGAGCATTTGGGCGAACGCAAACGAAGCATTGCCCGAGCGTGCCCAACACTGGGTTTCACAGAGCCCTTTCCATTTCCATGCCGGGCTCACCGTCTTGTCTGGGAAGGCTTTTTGCCTAATTCCTCTGCTCTGTCTCTCCTCCAACACGGAGTCATTAACAACATTGCAGTAACTTTCTAGAGTAAGTTGCATTTTGACCTGTCGGCACTTTTTCTTGGTCCCAAGTGCCAAATCCCGCACGGCATTAACACAGCAGCCCGACCTGGCTTGCAGGCACCGTAGCCCCCCAGCACCTGCAGGTTTAGGCTGTTGCGCTGCAGCAGCCAAAGCCAAAGATTAAGGGAACTTTAGAGAAGGTATATTTTAAACAAGCTGTCACCAGTTGTTTGCATTTAAGCGGGGTGCAAGAGCAGCAGTGCTGCCAGCTGATGCCCAGAGCTGGGTTGCCCGTGAGGCAGAGTGCTTTTTGGGCAGCAGACGACACGACGTGATGGGTTTGCTCCAGCTGAAGTCTGTTTAAAGGTAACAAACAATGAAAAAACTGTAATTTTTGTATTGAGCACAACTGACCTCTTGTTGGAGTTCTCAGTGTGAAACCTGGTGTCTGGAAAAAATGCTGGGAGTGTAGGAAATCCCACTGCGGGGTGCCGGGGGCTCAGGTGCCTCCTGCCCCGCTGCTGCGAGAGCAGGCAGAGCGTCCCGTCCCGGTGCTGAAGTGCAGGAACAACCTGCCTGAAGGGGCCGGGCGAGGAAATTGCAGTACAGACAGCGAGCACGGCGGCTGGTGGAGGGAAGTGTCATTTTTGAAGCGTCAGCTATGATTGATCCACCTTGGACTCTTCTAGAAGTGTCTTTCCAACCGAGGACTGCTGCCACTCGGTGCTGGCAAACCTGAGCCGCGGGTGTCGGGTGTGAGGGGTTCAAGTGCACCTTCAGAGCCCGGAGAGGTGCCGGCTCTCACCGGCACTGCGATCCTGCGGCTCCCCGTGCTGGAGCAGCTCGGGTGCCATGCGTGCAGCTCTGCCCCCAGAGCCGGGCACCGGGGGAAGAGACACGCACGTGGATGTTTCTGGTTTTACGCTCTTGTCCCAGGCCCTGACTTGTAAAGGGTAGAAAGCGTTGGGCTGATAGTTGCCTTGAGGAGCAGTTGAAGTTTTTGAGGGGGACGCAGGGGCCACGTCTCTGCAGGTGTTATACCCGGGGAACGTTCCCCCCGCACTGACACGGCCTCTCGGATGCTCAGCACTGGTCAGTGGGGTTTGAGCGTTGCATTGCTGGTTGATCCTGTGTTAAACTGGGGAGGGACAGGGCAGACCAGCATACCTGCTTGCAACAAGGCAGCCCTGGGAGGCGATCCATGCTCCCTGGCCTTGCTGGCACCTCTGAGCTGTTGGGAACAGCAGTTGGCAAGAGAAGTGGCATCATTTGTTGTTGCAAACTATTTTTGTTCCCGTCAGAAAAAGTAAGATTAAAGCTTTAAACCTGGAGGGTTTAAATGAAATGCTGGAGTGTTTATTTTGGCTGTTGTGACTTTTGTCCCATTGCACCGCTGACTCCTGTGCTGAGGAAGGGCTCTCAGCAGCTGCTCTCAAGCAGGGCTGCCCTTCTTCGGGCTCCAAACGTGCCTTGGCTCCCTCCAACCACAAAAGCCACTGTCAGATAGGTTTGTTTACCTTGCTTTACCAAAAAAGGGATTCCCCAACCCATTTTTTTTGTCCTCACTAGAGCGCAGGCAAGAGGGGCCGAGCATTGGGTGTGCAGCCACAGGGCTGTCAGGCTGCCCATCGTGAAGGGGACGTGCAAGCAGAACCCGTTGGTCCAAGTAAACAGTTTCTCTTTAATCTGCGGGTGAAGTCTGGTTGCCAGACAGAAACTCGGAAAGAGGAAGGAGCAACATACACAGTGACGACACGGTCTTGTGACTGCTGGCACAGGAGCCACCTGCCAGGGTGCTGAGTCTGATGCAGACAGCATGACTGGGCTTCTCTAAACAAGGGAATTTCTGTTAGGTTTACTTGTCTGAGTTTCCAGTGATGGTCTTGCATGATTTAATGTATTGAGATAATCTAACTCTATATCTAAAGCTTAGGGTCTAGGTTTTGCTAGGTTATTGAAATCAGATCTATCACAAAGCTGCTTGTTCTGGCCTTGTTTTTAGAGCAGTGGCACAGTGCTCAATCCAGAAGCACTTGCTTAAAATAATACTGTTTCTCATGTACAAAAAAACAAAAGTGCATGACTTCAGTCTGTATACATTCGCAGCATACTGAACTCCTGAAGTTTGAGTTATGTACCAGCTCTTGCTGTTCGTGTGAAAAATCTTGTCTGTCTCAATACTTTGTCTTGCTCGGGATGTTCCTTCAAAATTTCTTCTTGCTGCTGGTACCAGGGAGCCCCTAGCATGGCCTTCTTCACCTTGCTGCATATTAAAATCCAAACCAACCTGAATAAACCAGGCATAGGTTGGCCTCTCTGAGAAAGTAGTAATGCTCAGCCAGCATCCACATCGCTTTCCTGACATTTAATGCAGCATTGGTAGGTTTGTTCTCAAGGTAGCTTCTCCTTTTACAATCCCAGTAGAAGCTTGCATGGGAGACAGACAACTAAAACGTTCAGCCGCAGGGAATGCCTCGGCTGGTGTTTGCACATAGTTGGGACTTAAGAGTTGATCAACCCCAGAGTATCCAGCAATACCCAGCACACTCCAAAACACAGGTCTGGGGGAGAGCAAGTTTGCCAGGGCTGGTGCTACTGGAACTGCTGCTTCGCTGCTGGACGTTGCTGCCACGGGAACCTTTGCCCCATGACGGGGCAATTGCAGGAGCACCTGCGGGGCCGGGGGCGCGTGCAGCTTCTTGCCCTGGGATGGAGGGTCCGGATACCAGCAGGGCTGTACTGGCCATTCTGGTACAAATCGTTACACTGACTGTACAGTGTAAACCTTCTAAGTGCATTTGGCTGTGGTGCTGATCCTGTAAACAGTCAGTAACGTTAACAGACTTATCGGCTGCCAGAATATTCTCCAGAGTAGCATGTTATCACGTAAGCTCAAATAGTAACGCTGTATTCTTGTGCTAGAAATACTGCAAGCCCCAAGGAGCAGCCCTCAGCTCCTCGCATTGAACCAAGGGCCAGGCATGTTCTTTGCATTCTCCTCCGTCCCGCTTCTGCTTGGGATCGGGAAGCCTTTCCCAAATGATGGGTGCGGTTGTGATCAGAAATCCTCGGGTTCCCCAACCCCAGCCTGTCTTCCCCTTGTGCTCGCAGCGGGCACATCCCTGTGGCACACAAGGTGTCGGCTCCGGTTTTCACATGAATTGGTTGCAGGTTTGGCACCATGTGGCAGCCTTAGCTGCCCTTGCTCTTCTCTGGTGCTGGTTGAGCTTTTTAGCTTGGTGGAGGCTGCTTTCCGCAGCACACTAAACCCTGGTGCTGGAAACCCACGGTAGAAAGGAGAGAACAAGTGCTGTGTGAGGCTGGTGCAGGACTTTGGGGGTTTAGGTGAATGCAGTCCACGGAAGGCTCTTATTAATCGGGTCTCTTCTCTTTCTAGGATAAAGATAAAGTTTCTCTAACCAAGACTCCAAAGTTGGACCGGAGCGATGGCGGCAAAGAGGTGAAAGAGCGAGCAACCAAACGGAAGTTGCCTTTCACTGTTGGAACAAATGGAGATCAAAAAGACTCGGATACAGGTACAGAAATGACGTATTCCACCCTCAAAACGTGAGTGTTGGGGAGCACACGGTATCCGACACACAGGCAATCCCTATTGAAGTGTTGTCTGAAATTTCCTGTATTTTAGTTGAAGGCAGAGGCGTGTGGACAAGAAGGTAACTGTTGTGGTATGCACGTACGCATCTGGGGCTGAGTGGGTTAATGCCGTTAAGTTCTTAATTATGTATTTAACTGGACCAAGGGATGGCTTCCCTTCCTTTGGCGGGTGGTCCCTTCTCCTCCGTTTCTAATTAGTCCAGTTCATGAACTGCCCCTTAGACAAGCCAAGAAACAGTGCTGGGCTCGTTAGTAAGAACTTGAAAATGAGAGAATAAGCTGAGTACTCTTTTAAAAGAAAAACAACAAGCAGTAAAAAAAATGAGCTTGCATGTGTCTGCTTAAAGTAAACCTGATGCATGTGTGTATGTCTACAGAAATACATATGTATACCGCTCTAGCCACGTTTTGTTGTTTTGGGGCTTTAAACTTGTAGTACTTCACTGTCTTAAAACTGAAAAATTATTTTCAAATGGTGTGTGTAAAACTGCCTGGAGGCCATACTGATGGGCTGGAGGTCTGACTTTGGTGACTGGGCCTTTGAGTGTTCAGCTTGGCTCGCTGGGGCTGGTGCAGGTGGTCCTCGGGACCTTAAAGACATTAAGGTGACCTGTTTGCCCCAGTTTTTGGGACTGCCAAGGTTGCAGCCCGTTTGCAGCATGTCCTCAATACAAGCCTTGTTTCTGGGAAGCGTTGGTGCCGCTATGGGTATTGCAGCCTGGCTCTGTCACGGTCAGGTAGGTCACATCTTGTGGCAGAAAAGTGGCTGGTACTTGTAGCTCTTGCCCACGGTGGTCCCACGTAGCTGCAGAGATGTTGAAAGGGCTGTTTGATTTGTAAGTGATTGGGAAGAGCTGTCAAGGCTTTAACAAGGAGAACATAATGCTGTTTGCTTGTAAGGGGCTAAGCTACGGCTTTATGGGCAGAGGTTTGAGTAGGTCCTTTCTGTACATTTCTAGGAAATCTGCATTTGGAAATAGTTCTGGTCAGGTAAGGATCAATAATTGTGCAAAGAGAGAGAATGGACTAAAAGTTGGGAATATGCTTATAAATGGTGAAAGAAGATGATTTTGCTGTTACTGTCCGGTGAGCACGTGAAGTGATCTGGCACAGGATGTGGTGCGGCGGCCTTCTGAGCTGTCAGCCGGTTTCCCCAGGTTCAGAAACTGGGAGGGCAGAATTTAAAAGGTCACAAGTGCCACCTGGGACATGCAGCCACTGCAGCAGTGAGGGCTGCTTCACAGGCGAGGTGGCGTGCCCTGGGGCTGGCCCGGCATTTCCATGGGTTTCTGTGTGCTGGGTGGTGATTTTCACAGTTGCTGAACTCCCTGTCCGGAGAGAAAGTTTCAAAACATTGATTCATTTATTAGATGACAGCTCATACTGATGGCTGTTTGCATTTGTGCAGGCGGGCGAGCGCATTGCAGAAAGGGTAAATCGGGGGTTGCCGTTGTGGGAGACAGGGTGGTCCCTGGCCACTGGGGTTACAGCCCAACGTGGGTGGTGGTCAGCCCCTCCTGACAGGCGGGGG
>JAVJGJ010000033.1:21707130-21720313 GCA_035590215.1 Microhierax caerulescens | reverse complement strand
GTGGTGCTGTAGTGTCACTTGCATAAATGAAGGGGTGTCACCTTTGGAGGGAGGGTGGCCAGGGCAAGGCAAAGCTGATTAGCCAGAACCACAGCTTCTGCTTTTTGTCAAGGGTGTTTCTGCCATTCGATACTTGGTTGAGAATTTAAATGCAAACTCGCTTCAGGGCTGTCTGACCCTCGTGACAGCTAAAATGTCATGGTAGGGCTCCACCAGCTCACTTTCCATGTCCCCCAGCAGCAGTTATCTGCTTTTCAGAGGGCTCTGGTCTCTCTCTGGCTGTAGAGATGTTAGAAATGTTTCTGCTGGCAGCAGCGAGAAGGAAACCAAATTAAAAAGGGAGCAGCAGGGCAGGGAGAGCGGAGTGCTGCTGGGGGGCGGCTGTGGCTGCTGCAGGGTGCGGAGGGGCTGCAGCTCAGCCCATGAGACACCCCTGCCCATCAGTTCCCGCGTTACCCCTCTGCTTTCAGCAGGCGTGTGGCTCGATCTTCTGACACATCTTCCTCTTCAGCGCTTGTCCTTCCTGGGGAAGCGGCTGTGCAGGCGGCAGGGCTGAGCCCAGGGGCGAGGGGCGGCAGCAGCCCAGCTCCCTGCTGGCACACGGGACGGCCAGAGACAAGGAGGTGGCCGTTGTGCTCCAAGACGTGTTTAAAGACAAGCTGGGCTCGACAAAGGCTGGAAAGGTGTAGGCGAGCCTCTAGCAACCTGTTTGGTGGAGACTGAAGAGAGGAAGTGACTCAGCCATGGGGAGGAGGAGATAGCAGCAGGGAGCTGCGGATAAACGCACGCAGAGTCAGGCTGGTACTTAGCAGGAGCCAGTTTCTCTTCTCTGAGATCTTTTACTTCAGGAATCAGGTGCTTGAGGTGGGGAAAGACTTACTGGCACCTTGCTCTCCTCTTGCACCACCCCACTGCAACCGTGGGGCGTTTCAGGCCCTTCTGTTCCTTGGCCTGGCTCAGTGCCGGCTGGAGCAGGTAGAGGCATGTTTGTCAGTGCACAAGAGTTGCACGCTTCATACAGGGGTGGCGAGGTGCCCCCGAGCCTGTGCACGTGTAACCAGTGGCACTTGTCTAACGACACACACCGGACAGCGCACACTCAAGCCTTCGTGGCCAGCAGGCTGCCGGAGGATGGGCTTTTGTCTCAAACAAAGGGGCTGCGGTGCACACACCCTGCAGCCCCTGCTACCTCCCCCCTGCCCGGGCAGAAACACTGCTTGCCCGCATCCCTGGAGGAGGAGGAGGAGGCTGTTTTTTCTTGTTCTGTTCCTAAACTTTGGTTTCAGCTCTTGCGAGAAGTGGGATTGCAACATCGGTGTTTGCCATGCCAGTTGTGGAGTTGACCTTGGGTGATTTATATAACACAGTTGTGCTTCCTGGGCTGCTGTACACAGGCTGTCGTGTGTGTGTGAGGGTAGTTTTGCTAGGGTATTCCAGAGCAACGTGGAGTTTAGCTGTAAGGATATGGAGCTGGGAGCTAGGAGAGCTCTCCTTTTGCCTGTAGTGGGCTATTTTTTCCCCTCTTTAAATGTTTAAACAATAGCGTGAATCCTCGTCCTGATTCATTGCAGTGACTCATTTTCCTTCGCACAGTGTATCTGTTGCTTTTTTTCCCGAATAGCTCTGGCTCAGCTTTGACGTCTGTACACTGTACGTGGGGCAAGAAGGCGTCTGTTACTGGGTTTGCCGTGCCGTCAGAGGGCAGCGGAGCCCCCCCGGCCGCGTGTTGGGCAGCAGCCGGGTTGCCCGTCAGAGCCGTCCTGTGTTGGCAAGACGTGCCGCAAGCTGTTGGCGTGCCGGCCGGTGCCGGGACAGCCGTGAGAGCCCGTGTGTGCTAGTGCCTCTGTTTGCCTCCTCGGTGCACGGGCACCGTCCCCTCACCAGCAGGTTGCAGACGTTAACCTACGCCTCTCACGTGCGCCTGTGCCGCCTGTCACCGGGGTGGCTTTTCCAGTTGCACCCAGGTGATTGCGAGGGGGGTGTGTGTGAGTGTGGTCCTTCGCCCCCGCTGGAGGGGGGCAGCTCGCCTGCCCCTCCTTTAACCCTGCTCTTGCAGCCCACTCCTTGAGCTGGCTTAGGAGGGTGTGCTGTTGGCAGAGTGCTGATGTGTTCAGAAAGCGAGCAAGTAAGCGATTTCGTTCTTGATCTGTTTTTATTTGCAGCAGCCCACTGCCAGCGTGGTGTGCCTTTACTGTGTCCTGGTCCTGAGCAAGCGCTCCCAGCTCCGCTCCGGGTTTGTTCCCGTATGGAGATGGGCTTGCTGTGAGCTCCTGGAGATGCTGCTGGCCAGTGCTCTTTTAGTATCGTTTTGGTACAGTAGGTTCGTTGCTAAATCTTTTAAAATTATCTCCTTCAAAATGGTTTCTAGAGCAACAGTTCTGGCTCTGGGGTTTCTCAGAGTTAACTAAATAAACTGTCTTTAGGGGCGAAAAAACTGCATAAAGCTGTGAGCTTCCAGACTGTGCATGTTACAGATCCAGCACTGTGGGAGCAGCATCTCTCTGCCTGAGAGTTCTTCCTTCTCCTTTCACTCGTGCAGCATCTCCCCACATCCACAGACGTTGCCGAGAGCCTACGTGCTGCCTGGCAGCCACCAGACAAGTAAAGCCAGCTTTTTTCCCAGAAATTTCAGCAGCTTGTGAGGCTTCGTGCAGCTCCTCGTTTGTGTGCTGCCATGAAAGGGAGGTGAGGCATTTTAAAAAAGAAATACTAGAAAATTGTCATATTAAGAAGCACACGGAGGAGCATCCTGCAGAGACGGCAGGGAGAAGGGGGACAGTCCTGCTGGGAAGCCACCTGCGGGAAGGCGGCGGGAGAGGTGGGCACGGGCGGCTGGCGCAGAGCGGGGGGCACCGGTGCTCCTCCCGGTGCTGGTGCCTGCGGCACTGAGCCGCGGTTGAGTCATGGGCTGACTCAACGGCACCAGACTGCTGGCACAGGGCCGGTGCTCCCGCCTCCCGCGCAGCCTGCAGAGCCCGCGGCAGCGCAGCAGCTTCGCACGGGCGGCTTTGCTTACCGCTCTGTGTCGTGCATACCGGGTCAGGTAATGCTGCTCGAAGGTCAGCTGTGAAATGCACAGTCCGGAGTGCAAAATTAATTATATTCGCTCGTCCTGCAGACAGTTTCTTTTGCTGGATGTTAGGCTGTCACTTGAATCCCTTGGCTCGAGGTGGAGCTGTGGTTTCCAGGCCTTTAGTCATCACTGGGGAGAGTTAAGACTTAGCATGAATCTGTGAGTTAATTTTGGCTGCCAGGAGCTCTTCCTGGGAGCTGGAGAGACCTGAGCAAGGTTGGGTCAGAACTGCTGGTCTGCAGCAGTGCCGGGTGCCCCATTACCTCCCTGGGTGCAGATGGTCTGTCTTCTGTGAGGATGCTCTTGGGAGAAGTGAGGAATACACTGGAATTTATTTTGCTTTTGCAGGGTTCCTGCTGGGTTTTTGTGCCTCTCTCCCCTTGACTTCCAGCGCTGCTCCTTGGGCTTGTGCAGAATCGTGAGGACGGGTTTTGTGTGTGTTTGGTGGTAAAGTCGGTGCCTGTAACAGAGAAGCTCAGTTTTGTCTAGATCGTGTCCAAACCCTGCCACCACTAAATAATACCCAGGGTGAAATAAATGTGCTCTTTAAAGCAGAGGCACCGAAGCCATCCTGTGCTCCCGCTCGCTGCCACGGCCACGCAGAGCTAGTGCAGCGTGGGAGCTACAGGTGGGGTGCCCAGCCCACAGCCAAGCGCCTCGCTTGCTTCCCAGCCACCCGAGAAATCCTAATTGTGAAGTGTTTTGTCACAGAGACTTTCATGTCTCTGGCAGCTCTTGGGCTGAGTGCTTTGCAGAGCTGAACTCTCCCTACAGCTCCCCGAGGAGAGAGCAGGGGGAGGCAGGAGGGGGTTGCACGCTCTGGAAGTGCTGCGGGAGGGGATCTTGCGTGGGTTGGATGCAGTGCCAGCCCGGAGGGTGATCAGCTGAAAGCTGGAGCCCTCGGGTCCGGCAGCGATGGCACGCTGCCTCCTCCTCCACGGCCCAGCAGCGGCAGCCGAGCAGGAGCCCGGTTGTGTCCCGCTGCTTCCAGGCCCTGGGAGGGGTCATCGGTGTGTGGTTTAGCAGCATTGTGGCTTTGGGTCATGGGATTTCTCAGCTTCGCTTGACATCTTTGTTGTTGTTGCTACAGTTGCTTGAGTTGAACCAAATGTCACGGCAGGGTGCACTGCCGTGGTGGGGCAGGCGGTGGTCGCGGTGGCAGTGCCACGCATGCCGTGGTGCAGGGCACGGAGCAGGAGGAGGCTTCTGTTCGGGAGATGGAGAACAGCAGCTTCCCGCGCCGACAGAAATAACAACGGCATCATCTGCGTCTCTTGTGGTCTCGTGGCATTTGATGGTCATCTCAGCTCGGGGGGGGGGGGGTGGGGAGAGGCAGCCAGGCTGTGGACGGGGAGGAAAGATGGAAAACATCGCCCGAGAGCCCGGCAGGCCCCACGGCTGAGATGTGAATGTTCTTAAGCTGTTTCTGTCCCTCACTTTGAAAAAAGAAATAAAAGCGATACCATGCTTTTAAGTTCTTGAATAATAAAGTAGGTGTAAGCTGGGAATAAGAAGCTGGTGGAACCACTGTGTGTCCCCAGCCCTGCCGTGCCACCAGCCCCTTGCTCTCTCTTGCCACCCCCCCGGGCTGCCCGTCGGGGTGTCGGTGGGTCCAGCCAGCCAGCTCCCCTCTGGCTTGGAATGTCTGGGAGCTTCCTTGCCCCCACCCTGAGGTGCCTTCTCGACCAGGCAGCAGGTTTCTGAGCTTTTCTGTGGCGGTCCCCACGATTTCTTTAGAGCCCACGATATATTTATGTGGCCAGCAGCCCTGCCCCCGGAGCAGGTACTGCTGGAGGTGCCGTGGGTGCCCCTGCCCCTCTGCAGAGCACCTGAGCGCGCAGCCCCAGGCTCCACCTTGGCACAGCATGGGTTTGCTTTTTGGGGAAGAGGGGAGAGGCAAACCCCCTGAGCTGATCTGTGCACCCCGACCTTTCCCTGGCTCCGGAGGGCTGTTCAGGAGCCCAGCGCTGAGCCTGGGGGCCCATAGCCGGCTGGGGAGGTGCTGCTGGTGGACTGGGGTTGTGTGAGCACAGACAGCAGGAGCTGGCCTCGGAGCTTAAACTTCTGCTGCTTCTCAGCCTCCTTCACGCTAATCCCCCGAGTATGTTATGTGGCGCTAATTGCTAGGTTAGAAAATGCTTGATGAATCAGATGACCTGAACCATCATCCTCTCCTGGAGCGGCTTCTGGGTTGCCTAATGCCTGTGAGTGTTTTTGAGCGACATTGCATGGGAACGGGCTCGTTAGTCACAAGTAGCAAGGCTGGCGAGGGAATCCGTGAGAAGCAAATTGTTGGCTTATTAAAAAATGCATCTGCGTACGAAACTGTTATTTGTGCGCGTTTTCTGTCGCTGGCTTCGGTCTGATGTGTGCAGCTGGAGGGCTCTAATGGGCTGTGCTGCATTGGGTCTTTCTTTGGTTGTATAATTTCAGTCCTTTTACTAAAATAGTCAAGAAACTGTTCTCACCTAGCAACCAGGGAGAGAGTGAATGTCAGAGCTTCTCGGTTTCTAGCTGGGCTCCATAATGCCGGTACAGTGTGGATAGACTGGCAAACACCAGCCTTCAGATCACCCTTAGAAACTCCCCGTGTGCATCAGCCATCTGGGAAGTGCTGTGCGGAAAAGCAGGTCGTTTTATGACGGGAGCTGCCATAAATCTCCCTCCTCCCCTCCCCTGGCATCACCTCCTTAACATGCAGAGTGAGAGGTTGCAGTGTGCTGTGTCTCTGTGAACCAAAAATCTATCAATGATGGCTTTTTCCTTAATACAAGAGCTTTTATCAGTGCTGTCTGCAGAGTGTCCTGCCCCCAGCTCCCAGGAGGGGAGGGCTGGCCGGGCGGCTGTGCGGAGCCTTCCTCCCCCGTCCTCCCTCCTCCAGCTCTTTCTGCTGCGTGGGAAATGAGAGGTCTGGACCTGAAAATTGGTGTCTTTCAGAATTATTCACATTTAACATGGAAATTGTTGTTTCTGATCTGAGTCTCTCGATTCCTCTCGCAGCAGTTTGTTAGCCAGTGGCCACTCTGGTGAGAAGATGCATTTACACATTTCTGCACAGCTGTGTTGTCTGACCTACAAGCCTAGGGAAAACGCTCGTATTTGGATCACAGGCTGTCACACAGCATTAAACCTCCCCAGCCGAATTAATGCTTTTAAAAATACTGCAACCACTGGGGTCAGGGCCTGCGGATTCTCTGTCCCAGGAGAGGCGGCTTGAGCGGTGAGGACGGTGGGCTCAGCTCCACGCACGGTGACCTGACGTGGTCATAAACGGGCTCGTTCCTCCTGCTGGCACCTCTCCTCTGCTCGTGACTGCCAAAGCTGACATCTCCACCATCCTTTCAGCTTAGCTGTGCAGGATGAGTCTCTGGCTCCAGACTCTCTCCATCCTTCAGATTAGGGAACAGCTTACTGCTGTACAGGAGCGGCTCGGGGCACCCTCCTTGCCGTTCTGCCAAAGCAGACCCTGCTACAGCCTTTCCTCTCATTTTCCTCCTCAGTTTCGTTTTTGGCACCTGCTTTCATTTGGCTGATGAGCCAGACGTCATCTTCCATCTCTGCCCCCAAGCCCGTTTGTACCGCAGGCTCTGCAGCGTGTCCGTGATCTCCTGGTGCAAAGCGTGCCTGCCCCTGCACTGGTTCTGGGGCGCAGCTCTCCAGCTCAAGTGCCGTGTTCCCCCGCGTTATGGTGGTCTCCGTGCAGTTGTGCCAGCCCTGTTTGCCCTTCTCGCTGGGCTCTTCAGCCTCGGTTCGCCTGGCTCTGTCCTGCTCCCCTGCTGCCCTCTCTTGTTTATCTGCCCGTGCCATTGTGCTGCTTCCCATTCCTCGCCGCTGCTGTGCTTAACCTGCTGCTGCTGTCCTCCCTGCGCCCCTGCAGCGCTGCTGCCTCAAAGCCTTCGCATTGGCACCATCCTGGGTGCTGGTCCTTAAATTCTGGGGTGCCCACAGAGCCTCGGGATGTGCTTGTATCGCGCGGCTGTAAACCTTTCGATCGTGATCAGTTCTTCAGCACACGCCGGTCCACATCGGCAGATGCCCTGCGAGCACGTGTAAGCATCCGCGCGCTGGGGCTCCGGGCTGCCCGCGCTCAGGTCAAACCTGCTTTTCCCCTGATTTGAGCTGACATGCTCCAAAACGTTTTATGCCCTACAACTTCTGCAGTAAAAATGAGTCACTCTTACGCATGCTAGGCTGTGGATGGGGAAAGCAGAGGCTTGTGCAGTCTCTCGGGGGTGCAATGCAGTCTCTATTGCTGTCTGTGCCGTTCTAATTTATTCTTATTGATCTTTTGTTTGTGTGCTTGCTCGGCAAATAAACTGTTGAAAATCCCCACTCATCAGCAAGCCAACAGTCAGTTTCTCCGCGCAGCAGTGAGATGTTCAGCATGAGCTGCTTATTTGGAAATGGTATTTTTCCTCAGGGTACCACCTTATATGCGTGTGTTGTCATGTCAGAGCAGTTTAAACAGATGCTTTTTGCATTACAGGGTACGACGCGTTTGTGGGGAGCAAGGAGCTGCGCTGCTCAGCCACAGCTCCGGGTTGGAGCTCCCATCCCTGCAACCTGCCTTCGCCTCACACTGCGTGTTCGAGAAATCTCTGACAGATTTTTCCATTGCTGCCCTTTTCTTTTTCCTTCCCTGCCTCTCTTCTCTCTCCCATTTTGGCGGGGGCCAGGGGCCCAGCACGCGCGGTGCTGCCCGGCACGCAGAGCCAGCCCCGCAGCACTGAATGCCCCCGTGCAACGCAGCGCCTGCCCTGGGACCTCTGTGGAGGCTTCCAGCAGCCCCGGATTTGTGCTCCCCGTTGCGGCAGCGTGACCGGAGCCTAATTTGAGCACGAGAACCACCTGTGGGCTAATGCTCAAATGCCTTTGTCCTGGGAACCTGCTCCATTTCTGCCTTTCGCGAGCCTCTGGGGTTTAGTGCGATGAAAGGAGGGAGCAGCAGTTCCCGGGCTGTGCTTGGCAGCCACAGCTCCGCTCAGATCCTGCTTTCCCCTTTAAGCTTGTGCACGCGGTTCCTGCTAGCGTCAGCGTGAGGGAAGAGCCGAGCAGGATCCCCAAATTAAACCACGGCAGCGCCAGGCTGAAGCTTTTACTCTGTAGGTTTGCAGAAAGCTGAAGCAAGCAGCAAAGGAGCTGCTTTAAAAATAGCCAAATGGAGGTGTGCTCAGCCCCAGGTGGGCACACGGTGCATCCCTGGCTTGCCGTGCTCTTCCTTCCCGCTGGGATCGGTGTGCACCGTCCAGCCACCATCTCTGGTGATTGGCAGTGAGATAACTGTGGCAGGGGGGCTCCTTGCCTGCCCACCCCCTCGTACCTCTGGGGTTTGTGCTTCTATGCAGGGACTGGCATGCATACAGCCTTGCTAAAGGGGTTTTAGTATAAAATAACCTGTATTCCTGTTTGCTGAGGTATTTAGCCACTGTGAGTGTTTCTCTTAATTTGCTCCATGTTGCTGCAAGGTGTTGCAGAAAAGCATTTAATTAGAGGAGAAGGAGCAGCCTGCAGGAGCTTGAAACCATTCAGCAGAGATCTTTGTGCAGGTGCCCCTTTTAAATCTGCTGAAAATCAAATTCTGAGTAAAGTCTGGGTTGAAATAAAACACATTTGCAGTTCTGTTAGCCCGGGACCAGCCAGGGCCAGGGAGGCCAGCCCAGAGCCTTCGCGGGCGCTTCTGCTGAGGCTCAGGGTGAGAAGCGGAGCTGCCCGCGGCGTGTCACGCATCTGCCGGGAGCAGCTCCTTCTCCATCCTTCCTGCTCACCTTTCAGACCCGCTTAGGGGCCTCGCTTCTGCGGTGCCTCCCTGTTGCCCGAGCATCGTGCTGCCGCGGTGCCAGCGCTGGGAGCCATCAGCCTTGCCCCGCTCCTTAGCGCGGGAAGCACAGCCAGCCACCCGCTTCCCCCCAGCGCCCGAAGAAGTCGGATTAACCTCTGTGCTGCAGCAGCCATCTAATCGCCCAGGGGGTAGTACTGCTTTTCTGTGCTGCCTTCCAGCCTCAGGGGAGCGGGAGGAGGGAGAAATCCCTGTACTGCTGGGCAGGAGGAGGCACCGCGGAGCGAAGCGCTGTGAGCAGGACTAGGTGTGATCCTTCAGCGACAGGGATCTGCGCAGCACCGGGCGATGCCGCCTTCCCACAGGGAAGCACGCGCGAGCCCGAGTCCTTGGCTGCCTGCACCAGCCCTCGCTGCCTCACCACGAGCGAGAACACAGCGGTCGCTTTCCAATTTATTTTTATCTTGTTGATCACATGCTTTTTAATGTTAAATGTTCTGTGGAGGAGGAAATTTCTGCAACTGCAGAATTAATAGGAGTTTAGCGGGTTTCAGTTGAACTTAATAATCAATTTTTGCAAATCACAGGTTCATGCTGACAACCTGCAGTAGCCAAGAATATTAATGAAAATGTTCCTATTCTAATTGTGGCTCCTTCTGCACGTATGCGTGGAGCAGCCCTCTACCACGTACAACCCTCGTGCATCGCTTGTACTTCAAAGACACTGCCCGGTGGCACTGGCCGAGGTGTAACCCCCGTGAGCGTCTTCGTGCCTCGCTTTGCACCATCGCTGGATGCAGCCAACAGCTGCCTGCTGAGCTGAGATGTGTGCTGAAGCCAAGCCTGGCCAAACTGGGGTTTAGCAAACCTGCTCTGAGCAGCTCTGGAGCCTGAGGAGGAGGAGGAAGGCGCTGCCTTCAGGTGTCCCTGTGCTCAGGGCGAGCGTGCCCGGTGGGACGTGCTGCTCAGTGGCATGGCTCCTGGAGCTGCCTGGGCTAAGTTGTTTTCTTACCATAAGCGCATTGAGTTTAATTTTATTTTAAGCCATTCAAAAAATATCCACTTTCCTGTGATCCAGTTTCATCTTCTAGCTCTGTTACAGCTGCCAGGGTGACTGTAATGTGGCTTCAGAGAGTTAAACTGGGATTCTCCTTCAACGCCCAGATGTGTTCGCAGGGCGTTTGGGGTGGCTCGTGCTGTCGGGTTGGAGAGGTTCACTGGTACGGAGTTGTTATTTCTCAAATGTACAGGATCCCAGATGCAGGGGGGCAGTGGAAATCATCTGCTCTGGGTGAGACCTTTGCAGAGGGAGAGTAGCAGAGGATGTCACGCTGCAGGGAAAAGGTTTACGGAGCTGCCTGCTCGTCAGTCGAGGGAGTGCAGGAGATGCAAGCAGCATGAATTGAGCTGGAGCAGTGGCAGTGTCCCCACACGTTGCTGCCCTCATCTGCCGGAGACTTTTACTCTGCTGGCAGATTGATGAATGAATAAGGAAACCTGTGCAGAGGCACAGAGTCCAGTGATGGAGTTCAAACCCATCCGTTGGTAGTTTTTGCCTGTTGTGCTGGACTTTGCACAGAGGCAAAGCAGACTCTGTCCCCCTCCTGGCCACGTTCCAGCAACCTGCAGTGGAGTTTGACAAAATGACAACATTGGATGAGCAGAGCTGGGTTAGAGGTTGCAGGATTTGCTTTCCCCAGGGCTGGCAGACCCTGCCCTGGCACAGGGGTGGAAGGGCCTGGGTGCAGCTAGTCGGTTAAGCATGCATCTGCATGATCCATCACGAATCGTCGTGGACCTCTACAAGCTCCCCATGCACTTTTCACTGCCAGTTTCAGGGTGCTGGAGCTGGGGACTGGGCAGACACTGGGTGGTCAGTTAGTGGGGTTTCCCTTCCCTTGCTGCTGGGAGTTGAACCCTGGTTTCTTGGAGAGCATTATCAGATGTTTACTTGTTTGCAAACGCCTTTGTATCCACCTGGGGTTCTCAGAATATTTTCAGGAAAATAGTAAGTATGCTTAGAGTCAAATGTTTGAGTAGATGAGAGCCCTTGCCTATGCTACCTCGCTGCAAGCCTTGGCTTACCGTATCAGCAGCATGGTCAGACCAGGTGGAAGTGCTTCTGGGGGGGGGGCAGGTACTTACAGGCTTGCTGTGATAAGTAACCCCTTCAATTCCTCTATTCTGGCGGTGTCTGGCGAGTATCAGTCCCTGCTGGGGCTGAGCCTGGCAGGACCCGGGGGCTGCTGGCCGTGTGAGTCAAAGTTCCTTTGCATGAAAAAGATTTCTACTTTGTGCTTCAAAGTCACAGGTGGGATTTACTCTCTTGAAAAACAAGTGGGATCAGTTTGAGAACAGTGTTTCTGCTTGTACAGGAGGTTTTGGATCATCTGTACTCAGTCTTTTCATTATGTCAGGGATGCAGCGAGGTGTTCTGCTGCTCACGTTTCTCGAGCAGCATCGAACCGGCCTCAGTTCAGACTGATGTTCGAGCATGCGATGTGAGGGCAAGGAGCTGCTCACCTGCGTTTGGTAACTTCCATAGCTGGGGCTGCTAAGAATGTCATTACCAGCCCTCTGCACGCAGTGGGGGCCCTGCACTTAGCCTGGTTATAAACAAATTATAGCAGTGCTTAGAAATACGTGTGAGCAAAGTTGGATTTGCGACTCACACACCCCGTTATCTTTCTTATGCTTCTTTGTGAGGTTAGGACAGTTGCCTGGTAGGAGGGATGCAGCTTGGCTGCTGGCAAGGAATTGCCGTGCTGCTCTGCAGATAGGTTCTCTGTCTGTCTTGCTTGGCTGGCTCTGTGAAAGGAAACTTAATTTTTGTTTCCTGAACTGGCACCTTGAAACTTTGCTCACCAAATGCATCCCTGCAGTGGGACTCTGTCATGGCTGCGGCTCTGCAGACCCGCTGGGAGAGCACACAGCAGGATTTGTGCTTTCGCCAGATAGCATCAACAAGCAAGCAGACCAGAAGTGCAGAGGAAGGGCTGCTGACTCTCCTTGCATGGGAACAGGATCAATACTGGCATAAAGAAAACTGGAAAAATACTTTAGAAAAGCTGTAGAGTCAGGCTTGTTGCAGAGGCTAGGTGTGCGAGCTGGGCTGAGTTAGGCAGCGGGGAGGGAGGCAGTAAGTTGCACAATGCTTGGCAGGGTCCAGTTCTCACCAGCTTGCAGCAGGCTGCTGTGTGGGTTGCTGGGAGCAAGGCTGGAGGTGCAGGGAGAGGCTGGGGTTTTGTCTCCTTGTGCACATGGCATGCCAGCAGCAAATACCGGCTCCAGAGGCAGTTGCACTCAGTCCCTCAGCAGGAGCTGCCTTTGCAGCTGGATGATTTAGGAGAGCGAGTGTCAGGCTGGGATTTGAGGGGGTGACAAGCCAGGCACAGGGGTTTCTTCTTCCCCTTCTCTTTGTTTGGCATTTTTTTTTAGAGGGATGTAGGAGTAGATGTGGCTGAGCAGTCGTCGGCCTGACTGCAGGTGGGTGCTGTGCACTAAGCTGGAGGCAGCCACTTTGGGAGGAGAGGGCCAGCCCGGTGCCCCCTGGGGCAGTGCACCCCTTTGGCTGCAGTCCTTGCTTTGTGATGATGACGATGAGGGGGTGAGATGGCAATGTCTCCAAGCTGTCAGCCTTGTTAGCACTCTTTGTTGATGCTTTTAGATGCCTCCAGTTCAGTCCATGCTGTGGTGGTGTAAGGCTGCGTACGCTCCTGGAAGCACCATGGTGTGAAATGGAGGCTCCTAGGAGCAAGATGGAAGGTACCGTGCTGGCAGCAGCCCCACGAAGGACCCACTCCCCCCCTCTTGTACTGCTCTTTGATGGTGGAGGGAGAGTTGGTAGAAGCCTGTGCCGGGAGAGGCTGTTGGAGCAGCCGGTGGGCAGCAGGAGCAGTGTGTGTCACAGCAGCATGAGATGCCGGCGCATCCTTCACCGCAGGCTTCTCAATTTGTGAGATACAGAAACCAAGTTGGAGGGCTGTTAGCACTTTGCTCAGAAATGAACATGGTTTTCAGTTACAGCAACATTCATGGCCTGTGCTTCATTGTGTCTTCTTGCACCACAGAAAAGCAGGGTCCAGAGCGGAAGAGGATTAAAAAGGAACCCGCCACCAGAAAGCCTGGCTTGCTCTTCGGAATGGGCCTTTCGGGGATCCGGGCGGGCTACCCGCTCTCCGAGCGCCAGCAAGTCGCTCTCCTTATGCAGATGACAGCAGAAGAGTCTGCAAACAGCCCAGGTGAGATCTGGAGGGTGGTTTTGCTCAGCAGCGGGGGGGTGGGTGGGGTGCACGCTTTGCAGCCCGAGGCTCACAAATACCTGGGTGCTGAGT
>JAVJGJ010000033.1:21688998-21707030 GCA_035590215.1 Microhierax caerulescens | reverse complement strand
CCAGGTGAGATCTGGAGGGTGGTTTTGCTCAGCAGCGGGGGGGTGGGTGGGGTGAAAGCTTTCCAGCCAGAGGCTCACAAATACCTGGGTGCTGAGTGCCCAGCCCTGGGGTCACCCCGCACTTCAGGTAGCTCCTCGCTGGAAGCAGAGATGAGCTGCCACCCCTGGTGTGGTACAGCAGGGCTGGGGGGCTGCTCTGTGGGGGCTCCCCGCTCTCGGCACTGTAGGTGGGATGCTGGAACGAGGAGCAGGACACCCACTCCCACGGGGCCCTGCCAGGCACAGGCTGCCGCCGGGGTTCTCACGTGGCTGCGGCTGCCATTCCTCCTTCTGGGGTAAGGCAGGAGCAGATACCCCACGGGCCACATCCAGGCCACCACCGAGCCTGCCCTGGCTGCTTAACTAGAGCTTCGGTTCCACGGGAACCTCCTCTACGTCAGAGCTTTGCATTTTCCACTGGCGTCTCAGGCTAATCCAGTAAAGGAACACTGTGAATAAAGTTAAAATATCATCCTCTGTGGGTTTTTTTATGTTTCTTCTTGTGGAGGAGGGATAAGACATGTAACCACTGCAACTGTAACTTGAGATGCAGAGCAGCTGGAATGTGTTTACCACGGATTTTGTATTTTAGTAATTTTTATCTGTTGCATACATGACCCCCCAGGGTTTTTAGAGACACTGTGCTATCTGTACGCGCACGTCTGCATCCTACACACAAACGCTGCAGCTTTGAGCCACGTATGCCGTTCTTAACACCCATCTAGCTGCTTTTATTGCTGTTACTTGGGGCAAGGGGGAAGGCAAAAAGCTGCATAGTCTTGAGAGCATTCAGATGTTCTCCCAGGAAATGTGCAGCCTCCTCCCAAGGCTGCCAGACCTCACATGTACTTGGTATAAAAGGGCCACTTCCCTGAGGGAATGAGGGGTTTAGGGTAAGGAGCTGCATTGTCTGCTCCTAAATCATGGGATTGCCCACAGGCTTTGCAAGGACTGCAGTTGTCTCCAGTGGGCTTTGGCAGGCTGCGGTCGCTATCTGCGTTACCCACGCAGGGGCTCGTGGCTCCACGTCGGCTTCAGGGGCCGGGCTGCCTCGGGGCGCGCCGTCGGGGAGAGGCAGGACGAGGCGTGTTGCAGGAGCTCCCCCTAGGGGTGAAGGGCGTCCTTGGAATTACAGGCTCGTGGAATCGTTTCGGTTGGAAAAGCCCTTTCAGATCATCAGGTCCAGCTGTTAACCCAAGAGCGACTCTGTTTCTCTCCTCCCTGCAGTTGACACAACACCAAAGCATCCCTCTCAGTCTACAGTTTGTCAGAAGGGAACTCCTAACTCTGCCTCCAAAACCAAAGATAAAGTAAATAAGAGAAACGAGCGAGGAGAGACTCGGCTGCATCGAGCTGCCATCCGAGGAGATGCCCGGCGCATCAAGGAGCTCATTATTGAGGGTGCAGATGTCAATGTGAAAGACTTTGCAGGTAACCAGCCCGCTGGCACTGCTGGCGGGGTAGCCCACAGAGCTGAACCTTTTCCCACCCGGTTGCATGTTCCACTCCGAGAAGGGCTCCCACCAGAGAAAGCAGAGCAAGCAAAACATGGGTTTGCTACTTGTGAAAAGAGAGGATTAACCAAAAGTAATGATTTTACCCTTTGGGGAGGAAAAAGTCTTGTCCTTTAAAAAAAAAACACATACTACAGATTTATCACAATAATAAATCCTTGAAAAGCATCGGTTCCTGTGTTGGAGTTCGGGAGCTGAATTCCCAGGCTATCCTGTCTGCTCTGAACACGCTCCCAGCCGGGGCGGTGATGCTGGGCTGGGCCAGATCTGTTGCCATCCCTGGGGCTGCTGTGGCTCCACGCTCTAAAACTGTGACCGGGACCCTCGGGTGTGTTTTGTTGTGCCTTTGCCCGTGGGTGCCATCTGGGAAGTCTGGAGGGGAATTTGCAAAGGGAGGTGGGCTGTTTTAGCTCTTTTTTTACTTAAAATACAAGAAGTAATGTACACCAAAATATTACAAAGAGTGGGTTTGTGAAGTCACCGCTCCAGAGTTGAATGGCTGATGCCTACAGTTTTCAGGGTTGCTAAGTACCAGGCATGGGGGTGCTGCTGGTGGGGAGCAGAGCGAACGTGAAGGGCGAGATGTGGCTCCCAGCTGTGCTGGCCAGGCGTCCGCGTTAGAGGAGATGTTGAGTGTCCCGAGCCTCGGCTCAGGAGCAGCACCACCTCCTCTGCCTCCTCCTCAGCGGTGCTGCCAAGCTCCTGCTTCTGCTGCTGGGAGTGAGGGAAGGAGCCTGGGTTTGCTGTGGCGGCAGCCAAGCCTGGGATGGGAACAGCCCCGAGTCCTGCGGCGGGAGGGCAGCTGTGAGATGGGGAACGGTGCCGTGCGTGCACACGCGTGCACCAGAGCGTGAGGCAGCCTTTGTTCCAGCACGTCCGAGAGCTTGACTTTGCTCTTCGCTGTTCCCTTCACACGATTTTGGGGCTATAAATAGATATGCGTGTTCCTCCGCCTGTATGATTAATATCAGTGCTAGACTGAAGTATCAGTTGTGATTAATTCTGGTCACAGGTGCCCCTTTTTAATGCACCGAGTGAAGGTAACAGAATGAGCTCCCACGACGCTATCAGCAAAATACCGAAGGAGCCACGCACATTCTCTGGGAAACTTCAAAACAGTTTCTGCTTAAAAATAGTCTGTTTGAACATGATAAAATACTTCTTTCTGTGTTCTTTGGAGGTTTGTTTGAGAACTAGAGCCACTGTTACTGTGGAGACCTGCTGTTTGGTTTCTCCCTGAGCTGGGGGCCTGTTTTGCAGCGGCATGGCTGCTTGCTTTGCAGCGTGCACAGAAAATATTTGTGAAGTCTGTGTGGGGGATGTTTCAGAGGGATGTCTGCAGCTCAGAGCCCAGTCCTGATCTGGGCAGCAGTGTTTCCCTTACAGAGGAGTTGGAAGGGGAAAGGGTTTGAGACCCGACTTCCACGGAGAGCAATTCTCTTAATTTCCTACATCAAACTCTGCCTTTCCATTTCCTGCGGCTGTGTCCGTTCTGGCAGATGATCTGTCTGTAGCACATTGCATGACCAGAGGGAAAAGTGGGATTGATTCAGCCACCGCCTGTTGCAGTAGCAAGGCAGAGCTGCACGTTTCTTCCTGCTGTGCCATAGGGAGCCGAGCAAACGAGCCCCTCGCCCCGGCCATCAGAACAGCAGACCCCTTGACACACCGGCACCTGCAGCGCCTGGGGATGGAGGTTACTTGTCACTGTCACTGACTTTCTCCGTGAAGGTGATGTCCATGTTCAGAAATGTCCCTTTGCTTGCAGGCTGGACAGCATTGCATGAAGCATGCAACCGGGGTTATTACGATGTCGCGAAGCAGTTGCTCGCTGCAGGCGCTGAAGTCAACACAAAAGGGTTGGATGACGACACCCCGCTGCACGATGCAGCGAATAACGGGCACTTCAAGGTTGGTTTTTGCTGGATTTCATAGCTGTGTTTTTAATGACTTTTTTTTTTTTTTCCCCTTGTGCTTCAAGCAGCCGACTGTGCAAATACAGAGACACTAGTTATTTTATTATCGTTTGCTGCTGATAGCCGTGTAGCGGGAAAGAATTTCCCTGCCCCAGTGCTTTTCAGTGGTTTATTTGGTGTTGCCCTGTGCAGGGAATAGTTCATTCTTCCTTTTCTGGAGGCGGGGAGAGAGCGTTGTGTCTTGTTCTTCTCCCATCCCTCCTGGCCAGGTTGGTTCGTGGTGCTGGTTTTGGTCTCCTTTGCCGTTGGTGACTGTTAGTACCACCGGTGTGCGCTGAGGACAGACTGCTGGGGGACGTCCCCTGTTAGTTACATACGGCAGTTGTACGGAGAGCCTGGAGTCGAGACATGATGAGTGCTCAATTTCTGTTTTCAGGTGGTGAAATTGTTGTTACATTATGGAGGGAATCCTCATCAAAGCAACAGGAAGGGCGAGACACCTCTAAAAGTAGCTAGTTCTCCCACCATGGTGAATCTGCTCCTGGGAAAGACCACGTACCCCTCTAGCGAAGAGAGCTCAACAGGTGAGATTGACCTTTATGTGAACATGGGAGTGATGTTTGTGGCCTGCAGCTGTCTGTTAATACAGAGACGTTAAGAGGACAGTGAAGTTAGACTCTTGTCAGAATATCTGCACGCTGCTGCCACGGTCAGGAGTCCATCTGTAGCTGTAACCCAAATTCAGACAACATAACTACCAGCTTTAGCTCCGGGAGCTCTAGCTGTTTGCCCTGGAAGCCTACGTTGAGATCCCTTGCCTGGTGCAATCGAGATGTAGGATTGGAAGCCAATTGCAGGTAAATGGACGTCTTACCTTTACACTGTGCGTGATATTCCAGCTTGTGCGGAGAGAGGAGGATGTTTGCGTGCACGTCGTGTGTTCCCATCCCTCCCTCGCGCTCGGCTCTGCCTGTGCTGACGATTCAGGTTGTGCTCCCGGGCCGTCCCTCGGCAGAGCGCCCTGCTAGAGCCTGTGTCACCCGCGAGTGCCACCATTGTGGCTCGCCGGGTGGGAAACGCTGCAGGTTTTAATCAGTGTTAATTAGAGTTGCAGCCTTGCGGGGAGTCGCCACCTGTGCTGTGTGCAGTCGTGCCCCTGTTAAGAAAAGCTCTCCTGATGCAGCCAGGTGGTTGTTCTGAGGAAGACCCCGTGCAGGTTTGAGACCAGGTGGCTCTTCCTTCCTAAAAGATCATCTCCCAGCCTGGCATCTAGAGCTTTCGGTGGCGAACTTGGCAGAGGCCGGGTGAGGCCAAAGGGCGGCAGGGCCGTTCGCAGGGGTTCACGTCTGTGGCAGACTGATGATGTTCCCTCCCCGAAGCCCCTCGCAGCCCTTAACGGATTGTTCTTCTCTCTCTGCAGAGACCTCAGAAGAGGAGGATGCTCCTTCCTTCGCTCCCTCCAGCTCTGTTGATGGCAATAACACAGACTCAGAGTTTGAGAAGGGTTTGAAACACAAGCCCAAGGCCCAGGAGCCCCCCAAAACCATCACCCCGGTGAAGGACGAGTATGAATTTGATGAGGACGATGAGCAGGACCGGGTCCCGCCAGTCGATGACAAACATTTGCTGAAAAAGGATTACAGAAAAGAGACTAAAGCAAACAGTTTCATTTCCATACCCAAAATGGAAGTGAAAACTTATACTAAAAATAACACAATTACACCAAAGAAAGCTGCCCACCGCATCCTGTCGGACAGCTCGGACGAGGAGGAGACCAGCGTTGCTGTGGGGACGGGGGAGAAGCTCCGACTTTCGACCCACTCGATACTGCCCAGCAGCAAGATTCGGGAGCCTGCCAGCACAAAGCCGCAGAAGGAGAAAAGCAAAGTAAAAAAGAAGCGGAAGAAGGAGACGAAAAGCAAAGAGGTTCGGTTTGGCAAAAAAAATGACAAATTTTGTTCCTCTGAATCAGAGAGTGAAAACGTGGAGAGTGAGGAGGATGATAGAGACTCTCTTCAGAGCTCTAGCTGTGTAAAGGACTCCAGGCTAGTGCTAAAGGAATCCTCCTTGTTTAACTCTCTGTCTGCCTCATCGACCTCTTCTCATGGGAGTTTAGCATCCCAGAAACATAATCCTAATCTGACAGAACAGCACTCCAAGCACTGGAGGACGGACAATTGGAAAACCATATCTTCTCCAGCTTGGTCAGATGTCAGTTCCTTATCGGACTCCACCAGGACGAGACTGACGAGCGAGTCAGACTACTCGTCCGAGGACTCGAGCTTAGAGTCGCTAAAGCCAGTCAGGAAGAAACCAGAGCACAAAAAGAAAAACACCACACACAATACTGTTTCTGAGAAAAAGAATTCATTCCATAGCAATGTGGATGGAGCAATTCCAAAGCTGGACAAGGAGGGGAAGGTTGTTAAAAAACATAAAACAAAACACAAACATAAAAACAAGGAGAAGGGGCAGTGTCCCATCAGCCAAGACATTAAAATAATCAAAACATTTTCTTTTGAGTTTGAGGACTCTAAACAAAAGCCTGAGAAAGGCTTGATGGTAGAGACAGAAAATCCAGTCGAAAACAAATTGAAAGTGTTAAAGCACGAGCGAGAGCACAGTAAGAAGGAGGAGAAGCTCCCCAAAGGTAAAGCAGAGGAGAAGGAATGGTTGTTTAAAGATGAGACTGGAAAATCCTCGAAAGAGGAGAAATCATTAAGAAAAGTCAAAGATGGCAGTAAAGACATGAGCAAATCCTTCAGAGAAGGATTAAGTAAATCGGAAAAAGAGAAACCTGTAAAGGAGAAGTCTCCCAAAGAGGAGAAGCCGAGACTACACAAGGAGGAGAGAAAGAAGAAGTCAAAGGACAAGCAGTCAAAATCTGAAAAGAAGAACGAGCTGAAGGAGGAGAAGGTTTCTAAACTAGAGAAGGAAAAATCCTTCAAGGAGGAGAAAGAAAAATGCAAAAAAGAAAAACTTTACAGGGAAGAATCTGGTTTTGAAGAGTTTAATAACAAAACCCAGTTTCCTGAAAGTGAGGACACGAAGTTCAGCCTTTCAGATGATCAGCAAGAAAGGTGGTTTTCAGACTTGTCTTCTGATTCATCCTTCGATTTCAAAGGTGAAGATAGCTGGGATTCTCCAGTAACAGATTTCAGGGAGATTAAAAATGACACCGTGGCAAAACTAATCATAGAACCTGTGAAAGAGGAAATTAAAGACAAGAAAAAGGAAAACAAAACAAAAGAGAAGAAGGAATACAACGAGAAACGTAATGAAAAGGACACTTTCTTAAAGAAGAAAGAGAGGGACTATGTGGACAAAAGCTCCGAGAAGAAAAAGGACCAAACGGACAGGCACAAAGTTACTCCTAGTTACTTGCCTGAAAAGGATAAGAAAAGGAAGGATTCTGCAGAGAGTGTCAAGGAGAGGAAAGAAAAAGATACAGGTGAAACCAACAAAGACAGAAAAGATACCTCTGATGGCGCTAAAGATCGAAAAGATGCCAAAACGAAGCAGGAGGAGCCCTATCGAGATGACTTTAAAGAATATGGCTGCGAAACGTTCTTCAAGGATAAGTCTGACCCTGAATTCAGTGGTAAAACTCTGGAGAGCTGGGAGAGGCACCATTCTGGGAAGGAAAAGGAGAAGAAAGATGCTCCCGATAAAGAAAAAAAAGAAAAGGTGAAGCCAGAAAAATACAAGGAAAAATCCAAAGAAGGCGACAAGGAGAAAAATGAAAAAGTTGCTCCTGAGAAAATGCTGAAAGACAAAGAGCTAGACAAGAGTTTCAAAGAGAAGAAAGAAACTAAAGAGAAGTACAAAGACCTGCACAGCAAAGACAAAGAAAGGAAGAGTTCTTTTGACCAGGTAAAAGAGAAGAAAGAGAAAAACTTCTCCACGGATCGAGAGGACTTCTCTGAGAAAAAGGATGAGAAGAAAGGCAAGGAGAAAAGCTGGTACAGCATTGCAGACATCTTCACGGACGAAAGCGAAGATGAGAGGGATGATTACAGCTTGACTGGGTTCAAAGTTGGTGACTCTGCTGGGAGCGAAATGCATCGCCTGGACAGTCTGCAGGAGAAGGACGACGGTGCAGCTGCCGAGAAGGAGCTGTACCCCGACAAGCACCGCAAGTACTCCTCTGACCGGCAACATCCAGGAGAGAAGCAGAAGGATAAGGACTCCAAGGAGAAGAAGAAGGACAAAGGAACATCAGAAGGGGGGAAAGAGAAGAAGGAGAAGAGTTCCTTTGAAAAACACAAAGAGAAGAAAGATAAAGACTCTACCGAGAAGTACAAGGACAGGAAAGACAGAACGTCCACAGATTCCACTCAAGAGAAGAAAAACAAACAGAAGCTCCCAGAAAAGGTTGAAAAGAAACATGCCAACGACGACAAGGTGAAAAGCAAGCATAAGGAGAAGCTGGATAAAGAGCATTCCAAAGAGAAGAAGTCTTCGAAAGGAGGGGAATCGGAGAAGAGCCTGCTGGAGAAATTGGAGGAGGAGGCTCTGAATGACTACAGAGATGACTCCAATGACAAAATCAGCGAGATCTCTTCTGACAGCTTCACAGACAGAGGGCAAGATCCAGGGCTCACCAGCCTCTTTGAGTCTTCTAACCTCTCTCTTGCCGATGCTGCTGAAGAAAAGTTTAAGGACTCTCTCCCTTTACCCTGCTTGCAGGACAAACTCAAGGAGAAGGAGAGACACAGGCATTCCTCATCTTCGTCAAAGAAAAGTCACGAGAAGGAGAAAGCCAAGAAGGAGAAGACAGAGAAGAAGGAAAAAACAGAAGAATTCAAAGATTCCAGCAGCAGAAAGGATTCCACTCATTATGAAAAGGATTTCTCGGTGGATGGGGAGGCTTTTAGCACTTCCTACAACATGAAGGCAGAGCCTGATGAGGAACCAGAGAAAAGCATTGATTACTTATTTTCTGAAAAGAAAGATAAAAATGACTCTGAAAGAGAGCTCTCAAAGAAGGCGGAAAAAGAAAAGACATACAGTTCCAGCACCATCAGCACAGTTAAGGAGAAAAAGAAGCGAGACAAACACAAGGAAAAATGGAAGGAGGAAAAGGAAAAGCATAGAGACAAACATGCAGATGGTTTCTTTAAACATCACAAAGACGAGCCAAAGTCAACACTTAAAGACAAGGACAGTCCTCAAGTTACCACCTTTAAAGATAAATCAAAGGAGGACAACCTCAAATTTGGTGAAACCAAACTGAAGGAGAAGCTCAAGGAGAACCAAGAGAAAGACAAATCAGAGTCCATAAAAATAAGCAACGGGAATGAAAAAATAACCCTTTCCAAAGACAGCGGCAAGAAAGATGCCAGGCCAAGGGAGAAACTCCTGGGAGATGGCGATTTGATGATGACCAGCTTTGAGAGGATGCTGAGCCAGAAGGACCTGGAAATCGAGGAGCGCCACAAAAGGCACAAAGAGAGAATGAAGCAAATGGAGAAAATGAGGCACAGGTCCGGAGACCCCAAGTTAAAGGACAAACTTAAGAGCTCGGAAGATGTGCGCAAGAGGAGCCTGGATCTGGCAACAAAGAAGCCGTTAACGCTGGATACTCAGCTCAAGGACAAGAAACTTAAAGAGTTGGGTCCGCTGACTCCTATACTGTCACCGGAAAACAAGGCGCAGCCTGCCGTTGGGGCGGACTCGAAGGACTGGATAACGGGTCCCCAGCTGAAGGAGATCCTCCCGGCATCTCCCAGGCCGGATCAGAACCGGCCGACGGGAGTTCCGACCCCAGCGTCTGTCGTCTCTTGCCCGAGCTACGAGGAGGTGATGCAGACACCCAGGACTCCTTCGTGCAGCAACGAAGACTACACAGACCTGATGTTTGAGTGCGCGGACTCGCAGCACTCGCTGCCCATATCCACGATGTCCATGAACGCCTGTTCTCCATCCTTCTTCGACAGATACGCCAATGTTTCCAGTGGGCTCCCCGAGAACCCGAGTCAGACCCCGACTCGTACCATACCCTCCACAAACCTGTATCGTTCCATCTCGGTTGATATCAGAAGGGCACCTGAAGAAGAATTCAGTGTCGGAGATAAATTTTTCAGACAGCAAAGCGTCCCGGCGACATCGAATTACGACTCTCCAGTGCAGCATTTAATGGAGGAGAAGGTTCCCCTTCCTTCCGTTCCTGCTGAGAAGTTCCAGTGTTTATCTCCTGGGTATTACTCACCAGATTATGGGGTTTCATCGCCAAAAGTGGAAGCTTTGCACTGCACGCCAGGGGCTGTCGGCAGCGTCGCCCAGTCGCCTGAAAGTGTCTTTTCTGGTTTACAAGCAAAATCCTCCCCTTCGCACAGAGACGAACTGCTGGCTCCTTCGGTAGAAAGTGCTCTTCCCCCCGACCTCGGCATGCCCTTGGATACCACGGAAGAGCAGCAAGCCACTGCCTCCATTATGCCACCAGAATCTACCTACTTGCCACCGATTGAAGAAAACCATTTTAGTTCGGGTATGCCAGAGCAAAACAATATAGACTGGGTTAACCCTCCTTCCAGAAACCCCAGCGCCACCATTCCTCCCAGCCTGATGGGTAACCCGGCAGAGCACTCTGTCACCTGGTCCATGGGCTCAGAGCTTCTGATGAAATCCCCCCAGAGGTTTGCCGAGTCCCCTAAACCTCCGCTCTGTTCCCTAGAGCCGATTCATCCTACGCCAGTAGCCTTCATTCCCGCAGACAGTTCCTACCCCGTCTCTCCCATATCTTACCCTCTGTCAGTGTCTGAACCGGGGCTCGACGAGGTCAAGGAGGATGCTGAGGAAGCCGTTCCAGGAGAAATAGCAAACGCTGAGGAGCAAGCTCCATACATGTCCCCTACTAGGTTAGACACGTTCTTCAATAACTGCAAGCCCCTTCCAGAAGAAGCACCTGAGATACCTCCAGAGCCCCCTTGTATGCCAGCAGAACCTCAGGCAGAAGTTGTTAGCACACCAGAAAACACCTATTTGGAAAACAACAATGCCACGCCTGCAAATACAGAGGAGGCGGTAACGTGGCCCGATCCCTTCACCAACACAGAAGATGACTTGGACCTTGGCCCCTTCTCCCTGCCAGAGCTGCCGCTCCAGCCCAAGGATGTTGCAGAGGCAGAGATGGCCGAGGCAGAAGCGGTAGAAGAGAGCCCAGCAGCAGCTTCGGAAGCAGGCGCTGGGATGGTGAAAGCGAGCACGTCCGTGATAGCGTCCGGGGAGCCAGAGGAGCCTCCGGCCAGCCAGGCAGCCGCTGTCCTGCCCGTGGAGACGGAGCCACAAGCCGAGGAGCAGAAACCAGAAGTGGCTGCGCAAGAAGCCACCTCGGAAGCGCTGAACGCGGCGGAGGAAAAAGGAGCGGAGGACTCGGAAGCACCGATTTTCCAGCAGACCCCGTCCGAGTCTGCTCAGGCAGAGAGCAAAGAGGTGGAGGCCGTGCACGAAGACCTCTCTTCTTCTGGTGGGGTGGCGGAGAGCGGCTCCCAGCCCTGTCCCCCACCCGCGGCCCCCTCCGAGGGCAGCGTTTCACAGGAGGGTGCTGCGGCACGTGGGGGGAGCCAGGTCCCACCCTCCCAGGCAGATGTACCTGCGGGCAACGCTCAAGCAGAAATCGCTGAACCAGTACAAAAACCAGTAGCAGAAGCTCCCAAGCCACCCAAAATAGAAGAGATTCCTCAGCGGATTACCAGGAACAGGGCTCAGATGCTCGCCAACCAAAACAAGCAGAACGCTGCCTCTTCTGAGAAGGAATTTCCTCCTGTTTCCACGCCCGCCACACGTGCCAAAGGCCGCATCACGGAGGAGGACGATTCCCAGGCTCAGCACCCGCGCAAGCGCCGGTTCCAGCGCTCCAACCAGCAGCTGCAGCAGCAGATCAACACTTCCACCCAGCAGACGAGGGAGATGATACAGCAAACACTGGCAGCTATTGTAGATGCTATAAAACTGGACGACATTGAACCTTATCACAGTGACAGGTCCAACCCCTACTTTGAGTACCTCCAGATCAGGAAAAAGATTGAAGAGAAGCGGAAAATCCTCTGCTATATTACTCCCCAAGCTCCGCAGTGCTACGCTGAGTACGTTACCTACACAGGCTCCTACCTGTTGGATGGCAAGCCTCTAAGCAAGCTCCATATTCCAGTGGTGAGTCATCTTCTCTCTTTAAACAGCAGCATCAGGGACTGTCCCCTCCCTTGCTGCTCCAAACACAGGCCAGATTGTCCCCGGTGCGCCACGAGAGCCTTTGCAATGCTGAGAGTGCCCCAGCCATGGCTTTAGCCTACTTTTAGAACATGCTCGTGATGAGGAATCCAAGCCTCACTAAGTGGATGGCTGCGTGATAAATGCATCCTTTGAGGTGCTGCATTTTTGCAAAGAAGACCTTGGGCTGTGCTTAGGAACCTGAGTTTTGTTCGGGCTTTAGAGCCAGTTTGCATAAATCCACTGGATGTGAAGTTGGAAGGCAAAAGTGCTTGTACAAGCAGTATCGTAATCGGATAACGAACCTAGAAGGCTAGGAAAAAGACAACTGGGCTCTTGGCTCGTGTTTTCGTTTCCCCAAGCTCTGATATCCGACTGGCCAGTAGCACTCGCTCCTTGGCAATGGGATCTGCATTTCACTGCTGTGCTGCATGAATGGACTTGCTAATAGAAATTCATCAATAAATTCAGTGCTGCAGGCAGTAAATCCAGGATCCAGCCTGAAGGAGGAGGGTCGATATGACCGGCTACGTCGGGCTTCGTTCCCTGCTGCAGGCAGGGTAAAGTACCCGGGGCTGCGGGTACTTCTGTTGCAGCGTAGCCCATGCACAAGTTGCCGTTGGCGTGAGTTAACAGGCGCTTTGTGTGCCCCAGCAGCTGTAGCCTGTGTTCACATCTGCCTGTTCCTTCCTAGACTGGCCCTGCGCCTTTCTGCGCCTTTCTGCGGCGCGGGGCTGTGCCGGGGCAGCGCCTCGCTCCCCGGGGAAGCGCAGGACAGATCGGGACACAGGCACCCTTCCCCCTGCGCGGACTGGGCTGTTCCTGGCAGCGTCGCTCCACGTGTGTCATCCATCCTCTGTGCCAGACGTGCTCCGTGCCGCAGGGGCGGTCTGGGGGGGTGGTTTAGGCTCTGGTTCTGCGGGCTGAGCTCGCCTCTCAGCGCTGGGCACCTCTTGCCGTGATGCCCCGTGCCTCGCTGCGGGCTGAGCGCTGGCAGGACGTCGTCCTTTGCCACCTGCCTGCTGAGGAAACAAGCAGGCTTGCTCCTCGGGCGAGCTCCGCGTAGCACCCCGCGGGGTGGCATAGAGCCCTTCTCCGAGCCCGTGGCCGGTGTGCGTTTCGGCTGTGCCGCAGGCAGGGCCCTGTGCACCCGCGGGGCCGTGCACGCAGCAGCGTGGCTGGCTCTAACCCTGCGCTGTCGTGTGCCCGCAGATTGCCCCGCCGCCGTCGCTCGCGGAGCCTCTGAAGGAGCTCTTCAAGCAGCAGGAAGCCGTCCGGGGGAAGCTGCGGCTTCAGCACAGCATAGAGCGGGTAAGGGAGCACCGAGGGGAAACTCCTGCTGGGGAAGAGGCCTCCGATTCCTTCTGCTGGGGAGACAGAGGCTGCCACGCTCACTGCTTGGTTTGCTTTTCCTCAGGAGAAGCTCATCGTCTCCTGCGAGCAGGAGATTTTGAGAGTTCATTGTCGGGCAGCAAGGACTATTGCCAACCAAGCTGTGCCCTTCAGTGCCTGCACCATGCTGCTGGACTCCGAGGTCTATAACATGCCTCTAGAAAATCAGGTCAGTGCCTGCCCTGGTGGGGCAGAAGTGTCTCAGAGGTGCTGTGCAGGGCCCCGAGGGAGAGAGGTGCTTTTCTGGAGGGAGGGATGTATGCAGGAGTTACTAATGCTCTTCCTGCTCAGCTGCCTGTCGCCCACCGCGGCACGCAGGTGCTGCTGGAGCCCTCCCCAGCATGTGCCCAGGTTGCACCAGTTTCTGGTGTCGCGTGTTCTGGGATACCTCGTGTGCGTGCCAGGGAAGGAAATACATCCAGGAACATGGGGATCCAGGGAGCAGAAGCAGAGATGACTCACCATTTATCAGTGAGTCGCAGGATCCTCTGCCCTTCTTCTTGATCAGGATCGTCTACACACTTGAAAGGTTTCTTTTACTACGCTCCGGGATACCTCTTCCTGTTGGAGGAAGGGGAGAGAGCCATTAAATTGGTTTGTGTCTGAATAGTGGCTTTGAAAGAGCCAGGCTCTGTCTCACAGCCCACAAGAAATAGTCATTTCTTCCTTTGATTTCACATCGTTCAGTGCTGGAGAAGGGGGAATCGCGTCCAGTTCCTGCAGCCGGTGGCCGCCCGGCTGCGGTGGCCCGAGCCCTGTGGCTGCCACCAGCCTGGCTGCTCAGGGAAGCAGGCTGCCGCGAGGCCAGAGGGATCCCGTGCAGGGACAGGATCCTGGGATTTATTAGTGACCTGGTGTATTGATCCCGGATCCTTGGTTTCTCCCGCAGTGTTTTCCAGCACAGTGTCTGTGTTTCTGCAGTGAAGACGCTACTGTCTCGGGCATAGAAGGAGGCAGAGAGGTGCGGGCGCTGTGACTGGCTGGCACGCACAGATCTCTGCAAACCGAGCAGAAACGGCTGGTGTGTGCACACGTGTGCACCTCTGAGGCTGAAGCCCTGGCAAAGGGCTGCAAGAGCACCTGGGAGCAGCGTGCTGGCTTCTCTCCCTCCCTGCAGGCACCTTTCTTGTTTCTGATGAGCGTTGTGTCCTAAGAATGTGGCTTCTTAGACCTGTAACTGCTTAAAGTAAAAAAAAATCCACCGTGTAATTCCCTCTTGCTGTCGTTTGCTTAGGGAGACGAAAACAAATCGGTCAGAGACCGTTTCAACGCGCGACAGTTCATTTCCTGGTTGCAAGATGTGGACGACAAGTACGATCGAATGAAGGTGAGAGGGGCAGGTGCTCCGGGCTGCCGCCGCGGTGCGTGGGCAGCGGCAGGTCCTGCTGCTCCGTCTCCTGCTGGGAGGGTTTCCCCGAGAGGGGGTCCTGGCTGCTGCTGTAGCCTGGATCTGCCTTCGTGTCCCGAGCCAGCCCGGGCAGCGTTGCACGAGGAGAGACTCTGCTGGTTCCAAAAAGGGGGAAGGCAGAGACGTTCTGCTGGGGGGCGGCTGGCTGGCTGTTGTTTTCCTTCAGCCATGTGGGCTGGAGCTTTCTTGGTCAGCGAAGCCCTCGGGGCGTGCTCTTCGCCAGCAACGCATGCTGCAGCAAGCTCAAAACCTGCGGCAAACTTCAAGGTGGCAGGAGCCCGTGCAGGGATTTGCAGAGTGCCCTGCAGAGCTCTGGGTGGCAGAGGGGCACGGTAGGGAGCAGGGACGGTTGTGCTTTCAGCTGGTGACACGCAGGGAGCTGGCGGCTCCCACGAAGGGAGCAGGACCCTTGTTCTCAGGCAGCCAAGGGCCACTGCTGGGGACAAAGGGGACTGGCTGCCGAGGCTCGGTGCTCTTGAGTGCTTATGAGCCTTTAAGAGCTGCGCCACAAGGTCCTTTTGGGTCTGCCCCAGCTGGAATGGGGCTCAGCAGACATCCCAAGTCCCAGTTCCCTTCCTGCGAGGATGCACGTGGTGCCCCTTGCTCCGCTTGCTGCTCTGCCCGCTGCGATGGCTGCAGGTCCCCTGCCCTCGCTGGGTGGGACAGGCAGCAGGAGCCTCCTGCCCTCTTCCCCCCTCATCTCTGCTTGTTTTTATTTTCCCCCCGATGCAGACATGCCTGCTCATGCGACAGCAACACGAAGCTGCCGCCTTGAACGCGGTGCAGAGGATGGAGTGGCAGCTGAAGGTGCAGGAGCTGGACCCCGCAGGGCACAAATCCCTCTGCGTGAACGAGGTGCCCTCGTTCTATGTGCCAATGGTCGATGTGAACGATGACTTTGTGCTCTTGCCGGCATGACAGTTCAAAACCAGGAGACATCACTGAAAACTGGCACGGACGGGAGCCCTCCGAGGTCGGGCGGTCGAGCTCACATTCACCCTTACCGCTTGCTGATGAATCCCTGGTCAGAGGAGGAGGAAGCAGCTATCGGCAGAAAACAAAACAATAAGAAAAATAATTGCACTTTCTTCACAACGTGTCCCTCGCTTCCGGACTGACGGCAGCTCCGCCGGGCAGCGGGCCGGGGCACATCTCCTTTCCAACCGGCTGCTGTGGCAGGGAGGCAGCCGGTCTGCGCGGGCAGCGAGCACTCACCGGCCAAGAGACTGGCAGAGGCGTGGAGGGAGGAGGCCAAGGACACCATTTGTGTGTGGCAGAAGCTGCTGAGCGGGGCCAGCAACCACGTGATTCATGTACTTATGAACACCGTGATTTCCAGCTCTCTGTTTTCCACCGGTCGCGGATCTCCTGTCGGAGAAGCTGCAGTAGGAAACCATGGGGGGAGGGGGGGGTGTTTGAGTTTCTCGTTCCATCCTGGGTATGTCTAAAAAAAAAAAAAACAAAAAACAAAAAAAAACCACCAACAAACCACAAAAAAAACCCAACAAAACCAGTTAGAAACAAAAAGACAGCGTCCAAGTTGGGCAGACGCGGCTCTGAAGGTGTGGACGGCTCCGGCTGCGAGGTGGGGTGCGCCCGCGGCGCCCCGCACCAGCCCCTCGCCACCGTTTCGGGAGAGCGGAGGAGCTGCCTGTGCACCGTGCGCCGGGGCGGCACGGCCAGCGGCGGGCGGGGAAATGGCGATGCAGAGAAAGGACTTTGCCAACTGTGTTTTTAATGGAGTAAAATCCATGTGGTTTATATATTTTTTCCTTTAATCTTGGGCATTTCGTTTCTCTTTCTGAGAACATAACTTGAAAACACTACAGAGCCAATACTCATATAAAGAAAAATTGTATCCCATAAATGCTGTACAGTTTTTATATACATTAACAATGTACTTTTGCTGCCTTCTAGATAATTTATTTTGCAACACATTACTGCACAGTTGTAAATAACTTATGTACTGTAACATCACTTTCAGTTATGTGTAAAGAAATAAATAAATTAATTAAAATTATCTTTCTATGTCTAGTTCGCCCTAGGCAGCACTTGCCCTGCCAAGGAAGGGCCGGGGCGCAGGACGGCGTGCAGTGTTAGTGAAAGCCCGTCAGATGCGCTCGGGGGTGCGCAGGCGCTCCGGCCGCGGGCCGTGCTGCGGGGGTCTCCGCATGCTGACCTGATTTTTATCACCTCCTCGTTTGTCTCTTTCCTTGGCCTCTTTGCGGGCGGTGGAATTGCAAACCCTGCGGCACCGACCCTGCAGCTGCGCCGCGGGTCGCAGGGAGAGGGGAGCTGATGGGGGGCACGGAGCAATGTGAGGAAGGCTCTTGGGGCGCAGGCTGCTGCGTGTGCAGGAGCTGGTGCGGGGCTGCAAGTTTGGGGAAGGACGGGTGGAGACCGGCGCAGCACCAGGGCTGCGGCTGGCTGTGCCGGGGTGTCCTGGGTTCCAAGGCCAGTGGCGGGCAGGGCAGGCAGGGCAGGCAGGGCAGGCAGGGCGATGGCCTCCTGGCAGCTGGGGCAGCGGCCGAAGGGAGCCCAGGAGCCTGCGGCAGGGCCTGCAGCCGGCGGTGCTTCCTTCTGGGGTGCTGCCGCCCTGTGTGGGGGGACGGGCGGCCTGCCATGCTCCCGGCTCCCTCCTTACTCTGCTTTTTGATACCGAACCTCGGGAAAGCGTTGCGTGGCTGTTTGCTGAATCCACCCGCACTCGTGGGGCTGGTGAGGATGGCACTGCCGGGCACGGCCTGACGCCAGCCCTGCCGGGTGCGCTGCATGTGCCCGGTGTGTGCGCTGCAGGCACTGCATGTGCCCAGTGTGGGCACAGTGTGGGTGCTGCAGGTGCTGCATGTGCACAGTGTGGGTGCTACAGGCGCTGCATGTGCCCGGTGTGTGCGCTGCAGGTGCTGCATGTGCCCGGTGTGGGCACAGTGTGGGTGCTGCAGGCGCTGCATGTGCCCAGTGTGGGCACTGCAGGCGCTGCATGTGCACAGTGTGTGCGCTGCAGGCGCTGCATGTGCGCGGTGTGGGCGCTGCAGGTGCTGCATGTGCACGGTGTGGGCACTGCATGGGCGCTGCAGGCGCTGCACGTGCACAGTTTGGGCGCTGCAGGCACTGCACGTGCGCGGTGTAGGCACTGCGTGGGTGCTGCAGGCGCTGCACGTGCGCAGTGTGGGCGCTGCAGGCGCTGCATGTGTGCTGCCTTGTCCGCAAGCCCCGCGTGGCTCGGTCGCTGCCCCAGCTGCCCAGCCCAGGGGGCCAGCCAGGCGCTGCCGCTGTGTTGGCTCTTTCCCCCCAGCTCCCCGCGGTGCTGGGTGCCGGTGGGGCTCCAAGCAGTTCCCTTCTGGGGGGGCCCAGACTCCCCCGGCCCCCTTCAGGGTTTAGGGGGACCGGGGCGCCTTTGTGGACGGTCATGGCCAGGCCCTGACACCCCCAGCTGTACCCCAGGACCCTCAGCACCAGCTGGACCCATGGGTCCCCCAGTGCTGAGGGGTGCCTTGGGTTGGAGCACCATGGGGCGGGGGGCAAACTGGGATTGAGGGGGGCAAACTCGGC
>JAVJGJ010000033.1:21612798-21663283 GCA_035590215.1 Microhierax caerulescens | reverse complement strand
GACCACCGCCTGCATCCCTGCACGGCCACTGCCTGCATCCCTGCACGGCCACCGCCTGCATCCCTGCATCCCCACTGCCTGCATCCCTGCACGGCCACCGCCTGTGTCCCTGTGTGGCCGTCCTCTGCCTTCCTGGCTCTGGCCGGAGCACGGGCAGGGTCTGCTCACACCCACCTCACACTCCAAGTGGCACTGTCAGCTCCAAAATGGGCTTTTTGAAGGAGATGCTCCCCAAGCTGCCGCCCTCCCAGATGTTCCCCACACAGCCAGGGACAGGAGGAAGAAGACAGACAGGAGAAGGAGGGGAAACCCCCTCCTCACCGCTCACTTTCCATCCCCGTGCCCCCCACACTGTTGCCGCTTCTCACACGGATCCCTCCAGCCCCGTCAGCAGCGCGGCACGGCGGGTGGTTAGCATTATTATTGTGACTATTGTGAGCTTCTGGGACCAGCTCTGTAATTTCCCCCTGTCTCTTTCTTTCTGTCTCCTCTCTCCTGTAAGCCGAGCATCAGGGTCTTGCTGTCACTTCCCGGGCTGACAGGACAGAGCACGCTCCGGGGGACTGCCGTCCGCCGAGGACAGCCACATTACCCTCTGCCCCGCGCCATCTGCTACCAGCCGAGCACATCAAGACAGCGTGTGCACCGGCACATCCAGCGCAGCAAAGCGCTCGCTGCTTCCCAGGCCACGGGGAATTCCTGGGCCAGTGAGACTAGTTAAAAGGATGCCGTCGTTTGCTTAATGACTCTCCCCCACATGCTGCCATTAAACAGTGCTAAGAGCATCACTTCCAAACCTGGCACTGCACCCAGGGCCCGTGGCAAGGGTTGTGCCCATCTCCCCTGGACTCCCAACATGTGTCCTTGTGCCTGGTGGTGCATAAGCCCCCCCAGCCCCCCCCCACAACCCTGCTGCTGGCGCTGCGCTCTGTCCACCCTGGCTGTCCCAGCTTTTTCTGCTCCGTTACACAGGCTGCCCCCTCCAGCGGGCTGCAGACCACAGAGCCCCTCACCCAACAGCTCTGAGCACTTTGCCAGTGCGGGTACCCGCTCCCCAGCAAGCAGGGGCAACAGAGGTGCTGGGGGGGCGTTTCTAAGTGGTGAACGGAGCTCTCCCCCATGAGATGGCACCACCTTCCAAACCACACTTCTGCTGACCCTCCTTTCCTGTTGGCCATGTCCATGGCTCCCAGGGAGCGCTCAGTGCCACAGCACAGGGACAGGAAGGATGCCGTGGAAGTGGTTCATCAAACGGTGGGTTCAACACCTGCCTGATGCTGCTCCTGAACCACCATTTCCTCTTGTGTGAGATGGGAACAACTGCCCTTGCTATCTATCACCTGCCCATCTCTCCTCTCATGCTCAGGCCAGGGCTCCCATGTGCCCAGCCTGGCCGGAGCTGGCTGGAGAGGAGCCCAGCCACCCTGAAGACACCCCAGCCACCCTGAAGACACCCCAGCCACCCTGAAGATATCCCAGCCACCCTGAAGACACCCCAGCCACCCTGAAGACACCCTGCCTCCTCCTGCTACACCAGCCTCCTGCCCGTGCTGCTGCGGAGCTGCACCCCTACTCTGCTGTCAGAAGGACTGACGTGAGCTCGCAGAGTGAGACCACCTCACTTTGGGAAGGGTGAACCCCAATCGCACCCCACCACCTCTCCCTTTCCCCTCCTGCTCCCTCCGGCACAGGAATGGCCCCGGCAGCACACAACACAGCCATGCCTCTGCTCAAACGCTCCCCCGCAGCACCGAGTCAGAATCAGTATTTCCTTCCTCACAGCCAGCTGCGCGGGGAAGGGGATTTTGGCTGACGAGAAGATTACGGTCGCTGACACCACATCTCCACCTCTGCTTGCCCGGGCCACCTCCAGCCGGGCTCCTTTCATCACACAAAGCCACCAGCGGCAGAAGCCTCCACTGCACGTGGCTCAGCGTCGGTGCATCAGCTGCCGAGGCCATGGGATTATTGTTTCCCTGACAGCAGCCATCACCGCTACCTTTGGATTTGTTTCAAGATGCTCAGTGGGCATCTGTTCTGCGAAATGTTAAAGGCTCTGCTGAGCTGCATACTGAACAGGCTCCTGCGCTGGGCGAGCTGGGGGTGGGCTGCACTTTGCTGGGGTTTCAGGCAATTTTATTTTTTATATATGTGTATATATATATATATATATATGTGTGTGTGTGTGTATATGTGTATATATATGTATATTTATATAAAATCATAGAATGGTTTGGGTTGGAAGGGACCTTAAAGGTCATCCAACCCCTCTGCCATAGACCAGGCTGCTCAAAGCCCTGTCCAGCTTGGCTTGTTATATACATATATACATATATACATATATATATATGTGTGTGTGTGTGTACTAGGCAGCAGACTGGCCGGAGCGGCATGGCTCCAAGCAGTGAGGGGAGGATGCAGCCAGGCCATCAAGCTGCCAGGGGCTGCCCATTCAGCACCTTAAAGCAAGCCATGGACATCTCCATCAGCCTGCAGACTCAGCAGGTAAGCACCATGTAAGCAGGTGAGCTCAGCCTGCAGAGACCAGAGGCTGGCATGAACCATGCCATGAACCACCAGGCACTGAGTGAAAGCCATGAAAGACTTTTTCCAGGCTACCTTTGTTTTAAAAACGAGGCTTTTGGGTAAGATCTATTTATAGAGAAGGGCTGTCTATAGATAGTGACTTGGAACTGGCCACTGTACTGTAGAATCATAGAATCATAGCATCATTTAGGTTGGAAAAGACCTCTGAGATCATCAAGTCCAACTGTTAATGCAGCACTGCCAAGTCCACCACTAAACCATGTCCCTAAGCACCGCACCTATGTGTTTTTTAAACACTTCCAGGGCTGGTGACTCCACCACATCCCTGGGGAGCCTGTTCCAGTGCTTGACCACCCTTTCAGGGAAGAAATTTTTCTTAATAGCCAATCTAAACCTGCCCTGGCACAACCTGGCACAATCCTACCGCTTGTTATCTGGAAGCAGATGCATGCCTTGCCCAAATGAACTCTAAACAGCAGCCACGCTGCAATGGAGACCCTGTCTCCCAACTGAAACCCCAGACATCTCCACAATGAAGTTCTTCAAGTTGCAAAATACTTGTTGCAAAGACAAAAGAGCTCTTAACAATTCTGCCACTACAGCCTTTAGTTTGCGCACCTCCTTCACAGAGTGGAGAGACGTCCCAGTGACTAACAGGGAGCCTGAGCCACTTGCACAAGATGTGCTGAACAAGAGCCTCTTTGCTCCCAAGAGCTGAGCTACCGGAGCAAACCCTCCCTGGAGCTCCTATGCCAGCACCCTTGCCCACAGGTCAGCTTGTTCCTGGCAAACACAGCAACGTTTCTACATCAAAGGTGTCAGGAGCAAACATTTGACCCAACTATTGACCAAGAGAACACTTTGGCTGGAGAAAGGAAACGCTGATCAGCTTGGAGTAGCTCTGGAAGTGCAGAAGTGTGCAGGAAAAAATGAGACTTTTCAGGTTAACCATGAGGAACGGTGACTTCAGCCTGGTCTTGATGCAGAGCTGGGAAAGTCTTAGGACCTGCTGGAAAACCACAATGAAGGGTGATAGTGCTGCCCTTGTAACGGGTCTGGCCCATTAAGCAAAGACCTCAGCCCCACCAACGGTGCTGAGGACAGGGTGACACCCGGGAGCTGCACCTCTGGAGGAGCCCACCCTAGACACAGCTGCTGCCAACACATCCCTGCTCACGGGGGGCAGGCGTCACTCTGATGCCTGGAAGGACATCGAGACTAAAGATTGTTTGGCAACATGTGTTGCCAGCTTTGTGGCAATGAGGGCATCGGCTGCGCTGCGACATGCCAGCTTCAGCTGTGGCTCTGCGAGCCGAAAACCGCAACACCGAGACGACACGAGAGCAACGCGGCACCACACCGACTTGCAAATTGTCACATGGCCTTTCCTGCCTTCTGGGAGGGTTTTTGCCACCCCCCGCATTATTTATACACCTATTCCTTCGTGTTTAAAGCTCCACCAGGCGATTCCTCAGTGGCTCGCCGTGGTGCCCCCGCAGAGGGGACGCAGGGCAGCACAGGCAGCCGAGCACGCGTGCTGCAAGGTTTGCGAACCAAAGCCACGCAGGTACCAACGCCACAAACAGCCTGGCCCGGGAGCGCCAGCCCCAGCGGATTTTGCTGTTTGCAGCTGCAACACGAACGACTCGCTCAGGACCTCCCGGGCTGTGTTACTGGGCAGGATTGAAGCTGGGTAGACCCAGTACCAGTAATGCCCAGTACGGCAGCACTCGTGCACTTCAGCAGTGGGGAAGAGCAGCCGGGAATGGATGGCAGTGCCCTGGGCTTGGGTCCAGCCTCAAGAGCAGCATTTCCCTGGCCCTGCTCAGGCACTGGGAGCCTGGGCTCCCAGTCCAGCACTGGGAGCCTGGGCTCACACCAGGTCCAGCCTTCACAGGGGCACAAGCAAAAGATGAAGCCAGCAGCAGGCAGTGCACAAACCCTCTGCTGGAAGCACGCAGGAGGCTTTATAAGACACATTGCACACAGCTGTGGTGTCAATGAAAACCTCAGCCCTGCTTCATTGTCAAACCTAGTCCAGCGTGAGGACGTGGCCCCTGAAGGACAGGAGAGCTGGGCTGCTCATGACTCTGTCTCCCCAGGGCACCTCACCTGAAGGGTCTGCGAACATCCCTGCCACGCCTGTTCACAACCACACGGTTGCACACCAGGTGTTGCTGCACAACAGAATATACCCAAAACCAGCAAAACATCCCTTTGAAAGGGAATCCGTTTTGTTGAGAAGCAGGATGGTCCCCAGGAAAACATTCTCATCGGTCACAGTCCCTGCTGCAACACTGCTGACACTGCTCCTGCTGCGCTCAACACCTGCTCTTTTGGGAGGCTGCAGGCTTCCACCTCCCCCCCCAAAAAAAAAAAAAATTCCAGGAGGAATCCCCTGCTGTCACCTGTTCTCTTGGCACCATGATCCCTCATTTCCAGAGAAGAGCTGGATGCTCACCCTCCTGCATTCCTCTGCACTGCCAGTACCTGGAGAATCGCTGCTCTCACCAAAGGAGCGTGTTGGGGGGGCTGGCAGGCCCCCAGCTGGCAGACCCCTGGGAATCTTGCAGGGCAGCAGTCAGAACAATCAGTCTTTGCCCTTCTCTGGTGCCTCTCAGCTGAGGATCTCCAAGCACGCTGATGCAGAAGCTAATTAAGCAGAAACAGGAACAGCTGGCAGGACAGGGGAGGGATGCAAAGGGGCCTCAGTTGCTGCTGGAACTGCAGCGGGCAGGAGGCTGCGTGTCTCCCTCTACCTCGGGATTAACTCTTACCTGTCTCCTACTTCCCTAGAATGGTTGTTGATGCTCCTGGCCTGCCCCAGGCTGAGGCAGAGCTCACCCTCCGGTGAGACACACATCGGGATTACGGCGACGATTTCTTTTCCAGGTAGGATCGGTCCAACAGTGTGGGCAGGCAGTGAGGAGCCTGAGCCCCGATCCTGATGCTCTTACCAGTTTGGAGAGCAGAGCAAAACCCTGGGGGTCCAGCCCCCCTCTGCCCGAGCAGGGCTCTGCTGGAGCGAGTCTCGCACAGCTGCACGGGAGCTCGCAGGGACCCAGCCGAGGCTCCTGGTGACCACCCTGCCCACTCCAAGGCAGCTGTGGGGCACAGCTGGCAGGCAGGGCCTCCTGCCTTTGAGCCCAGCTTTCCATGGCTGCAGACCAGGTGAACTGTGGGCTGTTACACACAGCCCAGCAGCAGACCGCGGGAATGCTCCTTCCCGGTCCGAACACCAAGTTTTTGGCTTTGGGAGCCCCCGGAGCAACAAGCTCCACGTGCCCATCACGCCTCACATGGACAAGCATGTCTTTCCAGGAGTTTCAAGTTTCCGTGCTCTTTCCAGGCTGGTTCCATGTCTCACTGGTCTCCTAAATCCAAGGAAATTATTTATTTGTAGGTAACGCAGGCACAGCAGGACCGGGAAGCTGCGGAGCCCGGCACGACAGCGTCACTCCTGCCTGTCTTCCCACCCCTCTGGGCACGAGCTCCCGGGACAGGTCCCAGCCCCAAGCCCGATGCTCAAAGAGTTTCTTCCCACTGCCAGAGGCTCCTGTGCTTGAGAAAAGCCACGTAAGATGCAGGGTGGACAAACGATTAGAAGGCAAGTGCTAAAGGCCGTCTGTGGGAATTAGCTGATCTGTCCTCTCTGTGGCCGAGTGCCCACCTTGATGGGCAGAGGGACGGGAGGCTGTGCAATACGTCTCTGTTCTGGACATAAACCTTTCCCTCCCCCCCCATGCAATGAAAACTGCATCAATAGATCCCCCATCTGCTCACATACATCACACACTTCACTCCAGTTTATTAGCTGGCATAAATCATAAATATTTCATTATATATCAACGACGCTCGACTCCGGGAAGGTGCAATCCATCACCTCGACACTCCTTGCGACCTGCCGCCATGCAATAAGCTTTCCAGTCTATTAAACAAGATTGATACAGTGTGCTAGGATGGACTAGGGGAATTTATTTATGGAGCACTGGGAGAGGGAGGGCATTGAACGCATGGTGCCGCACGGGCAAATCGGAGCTGCTCCCATTAGCCCCTTGGACTGGGCAGCCCAACCAGAAAGCCCTGGAGCTGCAGGAGGCAGAGTCCCTCGAGCGCGCCATGGGACTGCCACCGTGGTAAGCAGATGCCGTGCCAAAGCAGGCTGCAGGCTGAACCCCAAGAAGCCCAGATCCAGATGCAGGTCCTGTGCAAGGAAGGGGAGCTCCTGCTCCAGGCTGGACCGCAGGGATGGATCGGCAGAGCTCAGGCAGAAAGCTCCCACCTCTGCCCTGCTCAGTGGCATAGAGAGGAGAGCCCAACGCTGCTGTGGCTGCACAAAGAGCAGCAGCTGCTGTTCTGTGTTGGTGCATGGGTTCCTCAGCGCTATGAGAGCTGATGTGCCCAGAAATATTTACTGTAGTGCCAGGATTTTGTTGCGTTTTGTAGCTCCAGGCTCATTTAATGTCACACCTTCTCCTTTACTTCTGCCTACCATGAAAGCGAACAAGTTCTCCAGCTCAGCAGAGGCCAGCAGCACACGGAAGGGACTTTTCCAATGCAGACCTCTACTGCCACCGCATCCTAACATGTGGGGCACTGCCACCCACACTTCACCCTTACAACCTTGCTGCTATTGCACGCCACAGCAATGCTCCCACAAACTGTTGTTATCTCCCCTCCATCAGAGATGCGGGGATTAAGTGATTCAGCGAGGATGACACAGAGCAGCTCTGAGCCCAAGCTTGGTACTTGCAGCCCTTTTCCATGCCGGAGCTGATGGAAAGCCCAGCACCAGCCCGGCAAAAGCATGTTTCCTCTGGCAGGGACCCTGCAGGCAGGTACAGGTCAGCCCCCAGCTCAGGAATCCAACCTCATCCACCCAAGAGAGACCCTGTCTCTCCAAGCCACGTCTCCCTTTAGGAGCAACAGCGCCATTGCTGCTAGTAACTCCGTTTGGATGCTGGGTGTGCTGAGTTACCAACGCCTGCTGGATGCTCAGCAAGATGCTAACCTGGCACGTTGGTAATCTGGAGCCTCTCCGCGGCACGCTGCACTGCTGGGATTGATTAGAGGCAGCCTCGCTCCTGGAGGGGATTGACACAGCCTTGGCAACGATGATGTATGTGTACATATCTATTTAATGAAATGCTAAATGATAGGCTAAATAACAGAAGCAACTTTAGCTTGATTTATTGCATGGAAATGAGTAATGTTTGTCACTGCTGTCAGCCATCTTGGCTAAGAACAGAGGTTACGGGCGCAAATTGTAGCTAATTAACAGTAATTAGCACTTCTGAAATTCTGGATTTAGGCTCTTTCGCAGAGGCCAGTTGTGCAGCAGCTGTGTGTCCCGGCTCACGTGGGTCACCTGGCTGGGGGGCCGAAGGCTCGTCACCTCTCCCCACTCACTCCCACGCACCCCAGCACTCCAGCACACAGGTTCTCTGAAACCAGGCTGCTTTCCCAGGCTTGCTCTGCCCCTCCTCTGCTCCCCCGCTGCTGTCTTGCGTCCCCAACCGCTGCAGCAGGAAACCCCTGGGCTCCTCTGGCAGGCTCCTGGCATCAAAGTTAACCAAAGCCACCCCCTGACCTCATCCTTTCTGCAGGTTCTTGGATCCTCTTTTGAGTTACAAGGGGACCTGAGAAAGCTCCTGCTAATCCTGATCCAAGGCATAAAGTTGAAATCTTGAACTTCTACTTCTGCACACCTTTTCCCTCCTGCACAGACCACGATGGTGAGACCTGCCCAACTCCCAAAGACCAATTTGCTGCTGCCTCTGGTGCCTGTCACAGCAGTGGAACAGCTCTCTGAGGGTACTCAAGTCCATCTACCTTCACCTGATCACTTGGACCAGCAAAATGCATTCCCTGCGCTCACGAAAGACAATGATGAAAAATAAACGGGCTGCTTCTGCAGGGGCAGGGGGCTGCTGCAAGGCACCACTCCTGTTGCGGTGTACCGAGGGTTTGGTGTGCGCTGCAATCATTAATAAAGCATCAAAGGCTCCTGAGGGGGAGAGTTTGAAACTTCTTCAAAAAACACATGCATATTAATAATGCACCAATTATTCATGAGGAAACCATTTCCCCTCCCAGCAACTTCCAGGGCTCCTGCTTGCTCGGGTGCTGCCTGGGTGCAGTGCAAAAGCCCTTCCCAGCGACCCAGCCCTGGCACCAGCTCTCCATCGGGAGAACTGCTGCCAGTGTGCTTCTTGAACCAGCAGCTACCCTGGCACTGCCAGCCCCGGTGCAGCACCTCAACGCTCTCGTTGGCAGCAGCCCTACCTACCTGCTACCTGTCTTGCTGCCAGAACCCTCCAGCGGAGCCAGGGAGCGGCAGAAAGGAGAGCGGCTCAGCAGCCGCAGCCCAGAGACACGTTCCTGCAGTTGTGAGCGGGCAGGTCAGCCCGGAGAGGAGCCGGCTGCTCCCCTCGCAGGTCCCATCCGCTGGCGCGCGCTCTCAGAGCGCCTGGCGAGCCCTGCTGCGATGCTTTGCAGGGCGGCGATGGGTTTCCTAGCAAACCCCAGCCCACAGCCTCCTCAAGGTCCAGAGCAAGCTCGGCTTCAACCCCCTGGAAAGGAAGAGCTCTTCAGCCTCTGGTCAGATGCAGGAGCTGCCCTGAGGGGTCTGGATGATGCCTCTTGCCCTCCTGACGTGGGGCTGCACAGCCACACACAGGGAGGGTTGCTGCTGCCTTCGCTGCAAACTGCCCGGCGGCGGTGGGTGCCCTGGAGGGAGCACAGACAGGCAAAGACAGCGATACGACGAGGATGGTATCGGTTGCGCCCACACCTCCCCGCAAAACAATATCTGAGAGTAATAGGTGGCTGTCATGCTTTGTGGGCCACTGTCCACCGAGGCAGAGCAAAATTTCAACACTGTTACAGATTTCTACCTGCGTGAAATCTGGAGGTAATTTAATGGCTCACGAGAAAGGAAATAAATCTATTAGAACGGAATCGCTGTTTGTTTACGTATCTTGCCATGAACATCACCACGAGCAGCAGCAGGTGTATGTGCAAGCACCATTTATTTACATAATAAAATTGCCAAGTAGATTTGTAGCTCAGGGGCATCCTTGCTTCTCCGTGCGCGTGCCTAACTCCCATTAGCACTAATGGCAGGCGCTGTGCGCTCAGCGAGCGGGGAACAGACCCTCCAACTGCCCTAATGGCTGGTACTATGAGATGTAGGGATGCAGACTTGGTCAGGGGATGAGAATTGCATCACAGCTTCAAGCTGCTTTGCAGTTCTCCCCATCTGCGAGAGCTGTTGGATCTGCTGCGATCTGCCTGCTCCTGGGAGAGAGGGGGTTAAGCAACCGACTTCCCAGTCTCAAAACTTCTCCAGAGACCCCTGGAGCATCCAGCAAGAGGAAAAAAGAAAAGCAGAGGAAAAAAAGAAGAAACCTCCAGCCTGGAATGAATTCCTGTCATGCTCTGTAATGGGGAAGTTTGTTTGTATTCCACAGGCAGCAGCGCTGAGCCTGCTGTCAGAGCCACGCTGGGAGAAAGGGCAAAACCCTGCTGAGATGAAAGAATGTGAAGCACTGGTACAGCCTCCCCTGGCATTTACACCTGGAAAAAAAAAAAAAATCACTCAAGGGCATCTCACAAAGAGCTGTGCTAATAAGGCACTCCTCCCCACGCTGTGTGGCTGCCCTGGTGGCGCGGGAGATGGAGCGGTGCAGGGAATGCTAGCAGCATCTCCAGGTACCTGGGAGGTGAAAGCTGCAGATAAGAAAAGTCTGATTTCAACCCAGTAATCCTGAGCAGCACTCTCCCCATCTCTGCTTCCAGCTAGGGGACAGGGGAAGTTGGGGACTTGCTGCTGGACAGATGAGGAGTGCACTACCTCTCATCTTGGCTGATATATCAGTGATGCCTTCCCCTCACACACACGTTTTTTAAAGGTTCCTCGAGTTTCTGGTACCTCTCAGGCAGCAGGGCGAGAAGCCAGGATGATGCCTGCTGACCCCATGCTGCACTGACGTCTGCCCTCGCGGCTCGCTCGCACAGCGTATTCCCTTCGGCACTCCAAAGGGTGCTGGCTGCAAATCCCCCCCTCCACGCTCTGCCCTACACCCCAGCCTGACCACCATGAGTGGGCTCACGCCACCACAGAGACCTGCCTCTGCTCACAAGAGGACTGTTCTCCTGGGGGACGTGGCTCGATCAGCCGAGCGCAGGAGAGAAGGCAAGGTGGAGCTTAGGCAGGGGCAGGTTAAGCTCTTGTGTCACTTTGTCCTGCTGCACCGTGCCTTCACGCAGGATTCACCCCAAGGGTGCAAAGGGCTGGCTTAAGGCTGGCAGTGGTGTTGGCAGCTCTCTAAATCCCAGAGATGAACAGAGCGAGCAGCTTGAGCTTCATCTGCAGACACATCAGGGGAGCTTGGAAAGCATCATCCATGGCATCCCTTCCAAATCCCAAACCCACTCCCACCCCCTGCAAGACAGGCTTCCCAGCATGCCCAAACGGCCAGCAGGTTTTGGCTAGCAAACACAGAGGCCCATCTCCATACTACAGTTTCAGGACCTCAGGGATTGCTGCATACGGTACCTGCTCCAGCCGTGGCTTGGGTTGGCATCAGACCCCCTTCCATGCCATAAGCCAGCAGGCAAAGTCCTGGGCACCAGCTTCCAGCCAGGAGAGGACAGGACCAAATGGATTAACAGAAACCTCAGACCTTGGCAAAGTCTGGCAGCATCCTGGGTCCTGCCTGCCCTTGGCATTGGTGCTGTACCTCATTTCTGGGTACACTCGGCACATGTAGCTCAGCATGACTGGGAGCCTCTCCAACCCTTCAGCACATCGCAGAGCTGAAGGACAAGCAGCAGATGAAGACTCCGCAGGCTGCACACCCTGCTCCAAGGGTGCCATACTAACAGAAAACAGCAGCTAAACCAGCCAAGCCTTTGAACGTCTCTGCAAGCCAGGCAGCCAAGACTTTGTAGGTTCACTCATCATTACCAGGAACTCATGGGTGACTGACACGACACAAGTAGGCTGGGCAGAGGGAGCCCCCCTGCCTCCTGCAGCCAGAATTACTGCAGATGGGTTTGCCCAGAGGACAAGCCAGTAAAGAAAATGGGTAAGTAAAAATGAAAAACGTTTGTGTTTTTTTTTTTTCACATTAGCATTTAAATATTTATAGAAATCCCTGCAGACAACAAGATGAAAAAGAAAACTCAAAGACTAATAAATAAGTAAATGCTCCAAGGTGTGGCAGCCCAGCTGAACACAGCTGCCACTCAGCTGGCGAAACTTTGAAGAGCATGGTAACCATACGTGCACAGCTAAAAATAATAATTGTGATAATAAAAACATTAGACTAAACCCCTCTGCTTTGGCTTCTGCCCTCTGCAGAACAGCTGAGGGATCAATTACACCTTAGCTAAAGAGAGCAGTACCTCTCTGTGCAGTGACCTGTCCCAGTCTCCAGTGAGACAAACTATTAAATAAAGCAGAGATAATGATGGGAGGCTGTTGACTAAGAGAGGCAGTGGTGGGATATGAGGAAAGATATCTGCCTTAAATTGTTTGCTTAAATATACAGAAGCCTATACTTTTGCTTACAGCATAATACCATTAGTCATGAGTAAATATGTTCTCAATTGTCTTGAGCAAAATCCAGAGGGATGACTCCTGTGGAAAGTAAAGAGCTTCTCAAAGCCAGGGATGCTCAGCTCTTCATCAAGCACTGTTACCAGCCCAGTAAAATACCTAACAAAAAACCTCAGTCTTGGATCACGCTTGCTGAAAGTGATCCCTCGCTTTCCCGTGCTGAGGAAGGAAGGAAACTGGGCCACTGGCTTGCTGGTTCGTCCTACGAGCTGTAATCAACTTGGCAATTCCCTGATCCTGCTCTGCTCACGGCTGTGCTGGTTTAAGTAAATCAAACACCAAAAATTGTTCAGCAAGCTAAACAGATTGTGTGGGCACCGGCAGAGTGCCTCAAGCAATGGGAAACCCAGCAAACAAGGAGGAAGGGAAAGCTGAGGACACAAAATAAGGTGGAAAAAAGATAAGACAGCCAAAGGTGGAAGGAAGGTCCATTTTCAACAAATTTCCTCTTGAGCTGGGCTTCTCTGGTGACAGGTCAGGGCTGAAGATAATCCCCATCATCATCCAAACCTGAACAGGCACCCCCGTGGCAAGTGAGGCAGCGCTTCCCACCCATGCACTGCTTTAGGGGAAGCTCCCGGTGCGGGATGCCGTGCAAAGCAGCCCACCAGGACACAAACGGTGCGTGTGGCAGCTGGGACACGGGCCCACAGGACCATCAAACCCAAAACCTGCAGTGCAACTGTTTGAGCATCCCCACCGACCTGCTCCAGCTCTCTGTCCCAACTCCTCGCAGCCTCTACAAGGTGAAGGCCCTACAAAATCTCGGAGTGAGCAAACGAGGAGGTTTAGCTCCCGCCAGACTGTTGCCAGAGTGAAACCTTCCTCCCAAGAGCCGGGCACGGCAGCTTGAGCGGGATGAGGCCAGGCAGCAGCAGGCTTGCCTTGGCAAGGAACTGAAAAGCGAAGCACAAACAGTCTGTACGTAGATCACAACTCTTGTCTGGAGCAGCGAGTTGCCAGTCTGGCATCTGCAAAGCTCAATGCTGTTCGCATTTCGGGTGATCGCTTCAACATTCAGTCTTAATCGTTACCTCTCCTTACCCCGATGCTCTCTGTGGGGCTACAGGAAATCCAGCCCGTCAGTCACTGCTGTAGACAACTCTCTGAAGCACCGACCCTTTCTGCTGAAGAGGCTTTCCAAAGCCTCATGGTCACGGGGCAATCAGTGGTAGTAAAGACACAACAAACACTTAGTCTTCACAGCACCCAAACCATGAGCATGGACCAGTGAAATTCCCTGGGGCCTCATTCCAGTCGTACTCAGGACAATTTCATGCCATGGTCCTCTCCTCTGCACGACTGTGCAGGGATCTCACTCAGCTGATTTGATTCCGACCTTTCCCTATGGGGTATTTAATTTTGCACTGGAGGAGACATGCTATTTATACAGCAGTAAGTAGCCACTTGAAAGAAAGCCTTGCCAATGATCCCACGGGCTCTGCCAAGTACCATGAGAAAGACGATGGTTCAGCCCATTTCTCTACCACATCCTGAGCTCAGTCCTGCACTTCCCCTCTTAGCCCGCTTGCTGGCTTGCAGTTCTCCTGCTGGATCTTCTGACAGGCTTGCAGAGCTCAGCTTGATGTCCCTACAACATAACCCAGCTGGAACTGCGGCCGGGACTCCTTGCATTAGTCCCTGGGATGGGATGGGAAGAATCATTCTCAGTGACCAAAGCCTGAGTGACCCTCTCTCCCCTCAGGCTGCAAGAGCAGTGCTGCCGTAGCACAGCTTGAAAGGGAAAAGCAAACAAGAGACTGGAAGGGAACAGCCTGGATTTTGGAGATGCAGGTGCCTGCTGTTCCCACTGGCTCTCAGCTGGGGTGCAATTGCTCCATGCCTCTGAAAAATTTGACGTCGTGTAGCAGAGGTTCTCAAACAAGTAAAGGGCTGGCATCCAAGATGTTTGATACAACTAGAGCAGAGCTTTGCAGAAAGTAAACAAATTCTGTGCCAAAACCCACTCTCATTTACAGCTACAAAAAAACCCAAGTCACTCTCTGAACTGCTGAAAACATCAGTCTTGCAAGCAGTCAAGGAAACACAGGGCTTCATCTTGCTATGTCCTGATGACCCTAAGACTTCCAGCCACCAGGCAAACCCGGCAATATTGTCTCCTCAAGAAGAAAGAATAAATACCGAGGCAGGAAGCAGAAAAAGCAAATTCCCTCTCCACAATGCTGGAAGTGTGTGTGTATAAGGAACATTTTGAGATCATAAAGGAATCTTTACACACAGCTGATACATGAGACACCATGCCATCTTTATGTTTTTACTTCTTAAACGAGGGCTAGGTGGAAATGTGAGCCCAGAACACATCTGGTCTGGCTTCACCAGAGAGGTGCCCAGCGGGTGCCTGCAGCCTCTCCTCCTGTCCCGTGCGATATCCCAATGGGACACCCTTCCTAAAGCAGCCCGTGGAGATGTGTTTGGGCTACGCCTGCCATTTTTTTCTGGTGTTCTTTCACATCATCTGTGGGGACGTGGGTCCAAGTTCTAAGTCGCTGGCAAAGGGAGCAGGGGAGCACTGCCACCCTGCCCGACTCATGAGCTTAAGCTCTGACAGCCTCAAAAAGATGCTCCCTCAGCCCAGCCTTGGACGAAGCCAATGCTTCAGCCGGCGGGCTTACCAAACCACTAAGCCACATCATCTGCAACACATTATAATTAAAGAATTGTTCCTTTAAAGCTAGAATTTGCATTAACTGGATTTGTGACTAGGAAAGACACAGCAAACAAACAGGAAACCTGCAGATTAGGATGCTAATCAGATGCATTTCTATTTATAATCTGCCTTGATCAAGCTAAAGTATTTTCTGTTTCAGGTGTCAGTGCTACACCCACCAAGGTAAGCAATTCCCCTGGCAGGGAAACACCTGCTAGTCTCTGGAGACAGGCAAGTGCCAGGGAAAAAGCCTATGCCAGAGGGACGGGGGGTGCGTCGCTTGCTACTTCTCCTGCCCCTTCTCCTTGGGGACCAGCCTGAGAAGAGGAATGGGTTGTGTCTGGCTAAGGATGACCTACCCAGGGTGTTTCCTACAAACACCAGATTTTTCTGTGCTGGAAAACTGCAGGCAGCTTTGCCTCTTCCATCAGAAGTGGTGGGGTGGAAATCTCCAAAGAGCCGTGGCTGGGAATGGCAAGGATCTGCAGCTGGTGCCAGCAGCCATACCCAGGCAGGGACTGGAGAGCTCAGTCTGCAGAGGACAGATGGACACCAGGAGATCCCTGAAACCTGTCTGAGAGAGTCACCGGGCTTCTTCCCTTGGGATCCACAGCTGCAGCAAGAGCAGGTCCCACTTCTGCAGCAACCTGCAGTGCTAAGTAGGATGCTCCCAGCTAAGCCCAGGCTTGTTCTCGGTGCCCGAATTTGTAGATCACAGAAGAAAGGTCTGAGCTGAGAGAACGGCATGTTCAGCAAGCACAGGCAGATGCACAGCGTGCTGCTGACTGCCCAAGCTTGGCAGCATCTGAACGCCTGCCAGAACTGATGGGTCCTTCTCATTCCTCCTGATGGTGTCTTATTCCAACTTAACAACTTTTTTCCTTTTTTTTTTTTTTCCCTGGAGCTCCCTCTTTCACTGCAGAACATCCATAAGGAATAAAGAGATAGCAGGTCCACCCTGTTCTCCCTTTCTTCTCAAGCCTTCACTAATGCTATATGGGAAGTCTTTGGGGCCATAGGAAATATTGTTAATGAGAGTCCACGGAGGGTTGTGGCCTGCATAAAAGGATCTAGCAAGAATTCAGTGATAAACTTAGCAATGTGAAAAACAGCTACAATGTTGGTTTTTTAAACGCAGCTTAAAGAAAGAAACTTAAAAGACATGAGTCATCATTTTGAGATGTGCATCAAACAAGTTAAATAACTCTTACTTTCTTAACGACATATTAATCAAAGTGCATTGATTCTTGAATCAGATTCTACTACCAACAAGCCTTCTATCTTCTCCATCCTGATGCATGCATTAAGAGAGTTTTACTCTGACAGATACAATATAGCAATCAATAAAATCTTATTATATGGAGCTGAGATACATGGATTTGTTGCAGGATTTATGCACTACTTTCAAACCTGGTGCTATTTCATGTCTCAGCCTTAATCTGTAATTGAAAATAAATCTCCCTGAATACACCAGATTCTAATTTTCTGGATGTATGGGCAAATGTGAATGGAAGCCGGCCTTCCCTCAGGGAGAAGTCTTCTTTCTGATCGTATCACTCCCCCTGTGCACACCACTGTGTTGCCAGATTCTTCTGGAGAAGGCACCCTGCCTGGCCCTGCGCAGGCAGGAAAACATGTGCACAAACAGGCAGCGCCTGGGCACCACACTGCGCAACTCCATCACGCCTCCAAACCCTCCGTCCCCTTCCCCACGGCTCCAAAGACACTCGCTGCCCGAGGATCGCTGCCTCCTGGGCAGAGACAACACAATCTGACAGCACCAGAGCCTGAGTGACATGAGCATCGCAAGGCTGGGTTGGATGAATAAAGATCAGGGAGAAGGATGACCGGAGACGCGGGTGTTTCTCTGCTGCTTTCCTCCAGCTCCCGGGGTTTGCTCGGGGATTGCTCACAGAATGGTTTAGGTTGGAAGGGACCTTTCAAGGTCATCTATCCAACCCCCCTGCAAGAAGCAGGGGCATCTCCAGCTAGATCAGGTTGACCAGAGCCCTACCCAACCTGACCTTGAATGTTTCTAGGGATAGAGCATCTACCACCTCCCTGGGCAACCTGTGCCAGGGCTTTACTACCCTCACTGTAAAAAATTCTTTCCTTCCTCATTTCTGTCTTCCATCCTTCCTGCTCAGCGGCACATGAGCCTGCATGGAGATTGCCTCTCACCTCGCAGGGCGTGGGACAGCTGAGAAGGTACTGCAGCAAGAGGAGAGAGACGGCCGAAGGCATTTTTCCTTTGGGTTTGTCTCAGTCTCCAAGGGCTCGGTGCCGCTTGGATGTATGACAGCAGGTGGATACCCAGCAGTCTCCCTGGAAATGGTTGGAGGGGACTTTGATCTAAGCAGCTCTGCCAACAGCATTAATACAGTAAAAACAATCAAATTCACTCAGATGGGAATGAGAGAGATGGAGAGATAGGCAGACAACAGTGCGAATCGGAGGCAATAAAGAGGACAGGAGCAACAGCAAATCACCAATGCAACACCACGAGTTCAGATGCTTCTCAAAAGACCCACAATCTTGAATTCATCAAAAAGTCACTGCAGCATCGTGCCTTTTTGTCTGCTTTCATTTTTTTTCCTTTAACACATACACACGTGCTTGTTCCTTCTCTAAGCAGAGGCACGAAATGGGCACATTTTCAGAGGGAGGTCTGCACAGGCCTCCTGTACGGCACACACACGGTATTTGCCTCTCATCCCAGGGGGAGGAAGCACAGGTTTGCAGTTGTTGCACTGAGTGCCTGGTCTTTCCAAGATTTCCCTAGAAACTGAGCAGAGAGCTGCAGAAGCATGCTGAGGAGGAGTGCTGGTGGCTAGAGTATGCATCGCTATTTTTTTCCTCCTACCGTGGAGGGAATGACCATCCTCAATATGAGGCTGTTTTCTCGGGCAAGACAGTTCCATGGGAGAAAAGGGGATTTCAATAAAGGAGCTGTCAATCAGACAGGAATATGACTGTTCCCATCAAAGTGCTGGCTCCTCTTTTTTTCGGGTCCCTATACTTTCTGAAAAAAACACCCCATGATAACTCAATTTACAGGAACAGCAACTAGAAACGGAGAACTGGCCTGAGGAAGATACTGGGGAAATAAACGACACGCAGCTAGAAAAGACTTAAAAATGCAAGACTCCTCTGTGACCCTTGCATTGCGGGAAGCAGCCCAGAAAAGCATCTAATGGAACACTTCAGCAGGTGGCTCGCAAGGTTTAAGCATCGTCCCTCACCCCAGGGGCAGGTGTGGAAGGGAACGGGCACTCAGACTATGTGAGCCCCATGCAGCAGTTCCAGGTTAACTCGGATCACAAAACCAAAGGAGGGAACGAACTCCACTGACTCTTGGCTTTGCGTGTGTACCTCTGAGGGTGGGCACCCAGGCAGAGCCCCACACTGATTATACTCAGCAAGGCCAGTAGGACCCACCGCTCCGTGAGACGGCAGTAATGCACGGGGAGGGTACGCATGGAGCCCGCGTTCGGCGCTCAGCATGCAGAGACATCACATCGCCTTCTGTTCAATAGTACAGCAAGTGCCAACCGCGGGACACTCCTCCCCACGTGCCCCATCCCTGTGTGGTGCCACCCCAGAGCAGTGCCCTTCCAGCGACAGACTCCCACAAAGTGCTGCCAGGCAGCACGCCAGGGCTCCCCCTGCTATAATTATTCTTCATTTGCTGACCCACTGGTTTTTTGGATCACCATTAACAATGACAGCTGATGAGCTACCCACACGGTCTCCAAATTTACCCTCTCAAACCTTGTCCCTGCTGCAGCTGAGTGCACGTTCCCCATGTCCTTGGGGGACACGGGGGACCTGGTGGCTGCCTGCGATCACACCGTCAGCTGCTTTAGCTGACCTGTAGGTCACTTGGTGGGGACCCGCACAAGGGTCCGGCAGCGAGGGGAATGCTAGCACGGTCTAAGAAATACCATCACCCGTTTTTTGGGAGCACCACGCACACGCGTGCAGCCTCACCTTTAAAACACTGACCTGTACGACCTGCCAATGTCAGATACAGCAGATTATAGCCTGGTAGCGGCCAGGCTTTGCCTGTTTTGGATTCTGTCAGTGTAGTCTCCACTCCAAAGTCACCCACCTCTGCTTAACGGGGATAATTCACCCTCCAGATCCCAGTTGCTATGATGGGACACAGCCTACTCACTTCCCTGAACTGTTTTTTTTTTTTTACCACCACAGGGACATTTGCCATTTCTGAGTGATCTCTGAAGGCTGTCACCGTGGTGGTGGCAGCAGGGCGAGCAAGGGGCGACGGGGCTTGCTCACGGCATCGCCGGCTAAATGAGGCTTAGGAATAAAATAGCCCCATTGACCCAACATCCACCAGAGATGCAGCAAACGGTCAGGAGAGGAAAGAAAGGAAAGAAAGGCAAAGAGTGGGGGAATGGGATGTGGAAGAGAAGTCTGCTGTCCTCCCTAGGCAGCTGCAGGGACATTGGGGAGGCAGCCTGGCTAGGGGTCTGCCACTGGGGGTGTTCAGCCAGGCACCCCCAAGCTGGCCCAAGCCCCCCAGCGCCTGTCTCCACTTCCCCCCCTTATTTCTAGCACTTGAGTTTTGCTCAGCTAGCGAAAGGGTTAAGTTTAATTTATACTGATTTCTATTTAATATCATTCTCTCCCCGTAGGAGCCGGCAGCTGTGAGCTGATTGTACTCTCTCATTATGCAGTCTGTATCACTAATGGCCTGTGACAAAGGCATGCCATCTTCCCGGCCTTACCCCCGAGAGCCAATTAAACACACATACTCCCTTCCTGTTTGCAGCGCATTACAATGAAATTAAACTGAATTTCAAAATCATTTTCTCCTAAAGACATCTCTTTGCAATAATTAATGCATGCTATTCCTTTGCATCTGAAATATTCATCAGGAGTGTCAACTAAGAAAATTTTTAAAGCTGTTTGCCCTGTACCCTACACATTGCCCGATGATGCCCCAGTCCCAGCCTGCGGTACCTGCCCGGGATGGGGACCCATGGTGACACTGCTGGCAGGGCAGCTCCACGTCTGCTTCTGGATAACAATAATAATAAATCACAGCTTCTTCAGGAACCGTAAATAAATAAGATTACACAGAAGCCATCAGAAACCCAGCCTGACTCCTGACTTGGTGGCACTGCTAACACACGGTGGAAGAGGGGACTGGCCAAGTCAGAGCTGTGTATATGTTCAGGCCAGGCAGAAATGAGCCAGCCTGCCCCTCAGCACCGGCAAGATTAACCGGCGGTGGGGCTCGGTGCAGGCAGACAAGCGCGCTGCCTGTATCCACCCCACTGCCCAAACAGCTGCCAGCCGGCGGCAGGGGCAGCAGGAAGGTGGGCACACCGAGATACCACCCAGCCACCGGGGCCAGAGCCTGCCCACCCCTCCTGCGGCTGGTTTAGTACTTAATCTAAATTGCAGAATGGCCCTGGGGGCCGGGAACCTCTGACCCAGGAGGTCTCTGACCGCTCGCCATGCCACACGCAGAGCGGGAGGTGTAATTTGAAGCACATAACTTATTCATGGCCTGTCATAGCTATTCCATTTGATTCCATTTGGGAAAGGTCTTCAGCCTGGTATCCTCCTGAATTTGTTATCCCCCATGATGGGCAGGATTAGCCATGAGTTCTCCTCCGAGAACTTGCCATCCCAGCCGCAGCAGCTTCAGGTGGGGACAGCCCCAATGGCATCTGCTGCTATCACAGGGTAATGGGATCTTTTTTGTTTGCAAATATTTGATAAAACCTACCAAGGCACACACTGAACCCACCTGCAATAGGTATTATTATTATTATTATCAGGGCATTACCGTCTAGTGAAATTTGATTTGAAAGAAGCAAATATCAGAGGTTTTCCCATCCCTGCAAACATTTTATGCTTCAGAAACTGTTCCCTTGCTCAAAAGGGAAAGGCAAATCCTAAAAAAACCCAGAAAAAGACACATTTCTTTTGCATTTCCACAACGTATCATATGTAAAAATAAAATAAGCCTTAGTTTCAGATTAAAAGGTCTCATTATTTGGAAGATTCAGACTTTTCACTTTAAAAAAAATGTTCTGGCAATTTCAAAACCCTTTCCTGAACTGCTCCCACACTGAAGACACCCGCTGTGATTTTTCCCCAGAAAGTTCAGCTTTCCATCAGTCAGTATTTTCTGACTTACAAACAATGGTTCCTTGAAAAGCTCCCTCATGATGCCGGCGGCCAAGCCCACGACCCCAGCCCACCCCATGTGGCTGTGCTGTCTGTGCTCACGGCTTCAACCCTACACACCTTTTTAAATACTCAGCCACAACCAGGAGAGCAAACTCCCCTGCAGACACCCGGCGGGAGGCAGGACAGACCCCGCGCCTTGGAGCTTAGCAGGAGTTTTCCACTGACGTGATCCCCATGTAGGTTAACCTAAATCCTACCCATTTACAAAGTTTAAGTCCCCATAAAACATTAAGCACCAGTATATTACGCTTACAACCCCAAACATACCCCATTACTTGGCTAACTACAGCCAACATAAGCAAAGCCCTTCCCTGAGCGCAGCGTTTGGGAGCATGTCCAGCCTGCATCCCCGGCCAGGCTGTGACCACCCATCTCCAAACCCCCACCAGCAGCCAGGGAACCCCTTGGACCAAACCAGAGCTGCTGCCCCCCGTCTCCCTGGGCTTCCCTCTGCCAGGCACCGCGGGGAAGCCCTCCCAGTACCTGTTTTGAACCAGCCGTCGGGTGTGAAAGCATCTGCTGTTTCTCTGGGTCTGTTCCAGTACTCGCGGAAGACGGAGGGTCCCTTCACGAGCAGCTCCCCTTCTTGTCCCTCAAGACCCGGTGTCACCTAGGACAAGCAGACAGTGAATGCATCCCAGGGAGCAGCAGCAAGGAGTTGTCCCTGCACCATTGCCTCCACCACCTGTCCCCCAGCGCCACGGCTTGCAATGCAGCATGGTGGGGGACAAGCCGGACCCACGCCATGTGCCCTTCCAGCCTTTACCAACCTCCGATACAGTCTGCCTGCCTGCAGGACCTCTTTCCTCAGATGGAAGGGCTCGCCTAAGCACCTTTGATATTAAAAAGCACTGAAAATAGACATCTGTGTTACATGGAAACATGAACTGCCATCCTGGAACCACAGCCCAGGCAGGCTGACGCCTTCCAGCTGCTGGCAGAGAGCAGAGGACAGATCTTGCATGCAAACATGTGGGAAATGCTCTTGGGAAAGGGACAGTCCTTTCTGACCCCGGATGGCCTGATGCAGACCGGCTTCACAAGAGCTCTCTGCACCCTGCTCCCACTGCAGCACCCATCAACCTCTGCCAGGGTCAGGTTCTCTCCCAGGAGGTAATTCAGGGACCCCCCTGCCCCAATCCCCACTTGCTGCCCTTGGAGCTTCAGCACAGTCCGGGGAGCGGGATACTGGGGGTGCATCAGCAGAGACAGCGTGTCATGCTGTGCCATCTCCAGGCACCTCAATCTGGGCACCCACCCGCTCAGGGGGCCCGTCTCCCATCTCTCTCTGGCAAGACAGCCCTTCCCCGCAGCAGAGGCTCTCGGGGGATGCATGAAAGCAGGTCACAGAGGCCGCGTCCTGAAAGACCCACGCATCCCCAACAACTCCGCATCCCATCCGCAGAGTGCTGCCGACCTCCAGGCCTGTACATCTGGCAGCGACAGCAGCAAGCCGAAAGGGCGAGTGGATGGCTCAGCCATGGAAAGAGCAGCCACAGGGACCACGGGCCACCAGCTGCACTGCTTGGCACCACAGCAACCTGCCGCTGGGCTGGCAGCGGCGAAGTCCTGCCCTCCCTGGGGAAGGGAAGCACGGACTGCTGTCCCACAGCAGCTGTGAGATCGGACCCTCATCTGACGTTGAAGGCACTGCCACCGCTCGCTCTAGATGTACTAGATCCGCAGTGTCTCACGGGCGAGGACCACCCTCCCACACACTGCAGCCACGGGGGCAGCCACCGTGAGGCAGGGGGAAGCAGGGGACGATGCGCTCCCATGGCTGTGCCATGCTGCTGTCTGCTCTGTTGATAGAAAACTTTGTTTTCCAAAACTGTCAATCTAACACTTTTTTTTTTCCTGAGGAGGTGGCAGGAAACACCATCTGATTTGTTCTCGGGGACACGCGGCTCCTTTCAGGCTCACTGGAAGGCAACGCTTGTAGTGACAACTCAGCACCCTGCAAACCTGCACGGGCAGGTTTTCTATGGCAACAAAACAAATATCCTGCTGTTATGGAAACTGGAGAATCACAGGAAGGTCACAGACTGGCCCGACATGGCATGGTATCTCATCTCCCCTGCACGTACATGGCTTTGTAATTATAAGGACAAGGCAGGCTATGAGATGAGGCACTGGAGAGGCGCAAACATCGCACTGCTCGTGGGACTGTGGCAACCTGAAGTCCTTTGCAGGGAAGATGTGCAAAGCCACTCCTGGGATGGAAGGTCACCGCGAGATGTGCTTGTACACATTGCTCCATCCCTTTGCAGAGAACATTCCAGTAATGGGAACTCTGAGCCACTTTGTACTTGAGCTGCTGCAACAACACGGCCAAGATACATCTGGGACCCCAAAAGACAGCAATGCCAGAAACGCAGCCACAAGGGAAAGCAGTAATAGCAGAACTGGAGTGCCAAGCAGAGTCCCAGAGCAGGGCAGGCTTTGTGTCTCTGCACAGCCTTTGATGGAAACAAAGCTTCTCTAATGTAAAATACTTAGAAAGCTGCTTTTAAGGCACAATTTTTGTTTTAAGTCGTTCCTTCCTGATGTCCTGTCTTGGAGGATGGGGTGACATGAGGATCTCTGCCCATACAGCCCAGGCACTTCTACAGAACTGCCTACGTTACTCTGTGTGTCCCGGGCTGGGCTGAGCCCCCGGAGCTCTGGCTGTGCATCATCCCCACTGCCTGGAAGATGCTGCAGGAGAAAAAGCTCATTAATGCTGATGATAAGAGTTTTGCTGAGCGATGGCAAGGTGAGGATGGTGCTGGATGAGTTCTCCCCAGGGGATCTGAAAGAGGGAGCCTGAAGACCAGGCCATCCACAAGCAGGACAGCGCAGAGAAACGTGAAGTTGGGAGAGCCCCGGCCCAAACCTCTGTACCCACAGCAGCAAAAGGGCAAGAGGCACAAAGCCTGCGTGAGCAAGCATGGCAGGATGTGGTGGGTGACACAGAGGGACCAGCAAGGCAGGGTTTCGGTGCTGTTACAGAGGCTGCATGTAGTTTTACAATGCAGCTTTTTCTTCTCATTCCTTTTCCTGCTGGTCCAGCCATGGAATCGCAAAACAAACAACTCCCCTGAGCAACCCAGTGCCCACAGTATTCCCAGTCCCAGTTTTTCCCAGTATTCCCATCATGTAACCCCGTCTTTACAACCCTGCCAGCAACACCTTTCCTCCCCAGGGGAAACTCCACCGCCCATCTCCCTGCAAACGCCGCTGGATCCCATCTGCCCCTTCTCAGCTAGAGATAACAGACTATCAAAATCGCCCTCACATTAAAGGCGCTTTAATTACTAGTGCGAGCCTGCAAAGTTAATCCCTTTAGCCGTCAGGCTGCTTCTGACCCCCCCAGAAGGGCTGGGGAGGAGCTGGCAGAGGTAAGGACGGTGAAGACCTGCAAGCAGTTGCCTGAGCCTCATCTACAGATCCTGCCAGATTTTGTCTTCTGCATGTCAGTGCTGAATGCAAGAACGGGTAGAAATTTGGCTACTACAAGTGTCTCCAGCCCCCGCCTGCCCTGCACAGGCATTGCACAGTGCCAGGCAGCAGTGCCGGGTACTGCCCCACCTGCACCGTGCCCCGGATCAGAGCAGCAGAGCTGCCCCAGGGACCAATCCTGCACAGTGTTCACCTGCACGCTGCAATGTCTTGTGTGAATCAAGCCTTGAACCAGCTCCAAATTTCTTGTCATATCAACTCAAATTTTGGCAGCGGCTCAACCCACATCTTATCTCGAGCAGAGCTCCTTGGCAGCAGGCACCTCCCTGTTGTGTAATTTAATGATGTTATGGCTGGCTTGCAAACAGTAAAACAGAAAGGCCGTGACGTTATCTTAATAGGATTTTGCTTGCTGAACTCCGAATGTCACCGGCACTGCTCCCCAGTGTAGCAGAGGGGACACAAACCACCCCAGCGCCAGCAGCTTCTGCTGCTTGCAAACAGCATAAATTAAAATTCAAGGTTCAAGGCATTTAGCTCCTACAACCCCTTGCATCTGATCCCTGCTAAAATCCCACGTACACCAAGCTAGCTGGCTGCTAACCCACTTTGAAAGCAGGATTTTGGTGGCAGCAGCATGGCTAGTCCGTTTGTTTCCTTCCTCGTCAAATCTCAGCGGCACCCGTTGTTGATACACCGGATCGACGTTGCAAGCAGCTGCTGAAAGCATCAGATTGCTAATTGCACAGATATCCTCCTCTCCCAGTGCCATATTTTAATGCATGTTTCAACTGCTTTAATGCGTTCGAGCAACTTTAACACCCAGGCACAGCATGCCCCCGAAGGTTGCTGTTTGATAGCTTTCTGCTGTAAAACCGATTCGGCAAGTTGAGCTGGGCCAGCCGGCACACTATAGATAAGATTACATTTTCCACGCATGAAAATAAAAGGTTGTAATAAATCCTTTGAAGGACTAAATCTGGGTGATTATAAAATTCATATTTTCCCTGCTTCCATTTTACCTCTTTATTAGAAGGAAGCGAGGGCGGTTTGTAAATAGCTGGGAATCCCCGCTTGGCAAGCGGCCCTGGGATTTGTTCAAAGTGCCCATTTGTTTTCTTGCGGTCTCTGATAGACGCTGCCCCACGCTCCTCCGGGAACTGCGGGAGAGGAGCTTGTAATGGACTGTAATGGAATTAGGGGCTTTTATGGAGGTAGGCTCAGAGCGGCACGTTTTTTGCTGGGAAGCAGGGGAGGCACGGCGGATTCCTAAGCAGAAACATGTGGAAGCCGCAGAGTGAAAGCTGGAAGGCGAGGCTTGTAAGGGGAGGTAATAACTTGTTATTGGGCTGATAGGATTGGGAGAAAAACAGACAAGCTTTTAGGAAAAAAAAACAAACACCTTCAGGCTGCAAACAGTAAGCTTCAGGACACATTTAACTTCTACCAGACCCCTCCTTCCCGCCGCACCCCCCAAAAATAATAATCTGAACCCCTTTCCTGGGTGAGTACCAAAGGCTGCGGATCAGAGCATCTTCTTCAGGAGGGATGTTAAAAAGGACCTTGCAACTCTCACGCCCCAGAAGCACAAGGCAGCGCAGTCGCAGAACAGCAGTTTGCCTGGATGGGCTGAAGAGGAGCAGGGCACTGCAAGGGGGTCTTCTGACCCTGCAGAACTATCATTTTCCTTTTACTCTTCCCTACTTACACCTCTGTCCCTAGGTCCCCACTCCCTGTTCCACCCTCCAGCCCACTTTCCAAACCCTCCGCGGTCCCGGCTGCGTGAAGAACCAGTTCCCAGCAGCCAACCTGCCCCCACAGCTCCCACCACGCTGGGCTCTGAGCAGCCCAGCTTCTTTCACACCACTGCTGCCAGAGCAGGAGAGAACAGCCTGGGGCATGCACCAGCTGGGCACCATCACTGCTAACAACCAAGAAAAGCAAAAGCATTTACATTTGTGGGGAGGAAAGAAATGTTTCTGCAGCCCTGCCGCCTCTGCCACAGCCCTACTGCACTGCTCAGCTTGGAAGTGCTTGGCATTTTTCCCCACCTTGTAAATAAGTGATTACTGTGATCAAAATAATTAAGCAACCTAGCCTTTTAAGTGACTAATAGAAGACAATAATTTATATGCCTGAGGTTTATGGAAGTGATGAAGCCCTTTTAGCAGTTCTTGCAAAGTAGTAACTTTTTTCCATTGTGGGTTGTTGTTTTTTTGTTATTGTTCTTTTTTAAAACATACCAGAGCATGGAAAATAAAATAATGAAGCCAAAGAACTGCCGCGCTTGCCCCTAGCACCCCAGGGCGAAGCTGCGGAGCACGGGTGCCCTGCCACACTCACCACCACATTGCTGCTGAAGCTTGCCTGCCACCAGTGCTTCCAGACACAGGCCCTGTCCCTCATGAGACCATTCACTAGCCCTTTCAAGATTTCGGTGGCCCAGAGTGCTGCAATACTGCAAAGCCCTGTCCCAACACAGCGTCCAGCAGCTCACCCCCCACTGACATGGAGAAAGCACGGGAGCTCCAGGCTTTGCCCAGACTCTGCTTTCCCAGACCTGGGGATCACGCTACATCCAGGACTGGTGTGGTGGGTGATGGCATGCTCACCTGCCTCCAGATGGAAGCTGGAAACCAATAATCTGCTTGACAGTGCCCTTTAATCACTGTCTCTCTGGGCCATATTTGAATGGATGTCCTAAAGGTGTGAGGCTTGCTAGAGCATTACCAAATTCCCAGGCAATCTGAACTCTCATGCACATTCATAATTAAAAATTCCCTGCTAAGTTGCATGGTTTTGTAAAAGCATTATCGTTCCTCTGAGCTCCGTGTCCTGCAGCATCCTGCAGAAGGCTAGCAGGAGGCAATTTAGACACAGAACAATTTTCCTCCTGCTGGAAAAAGGCAGATTTCTGCTCCTTGGGGACACAGCACAGAGAGAAAGAGGGGAAAAAAAACACCCAACCAAAAAACCCCAAACCCAGGCTGTAATCTACAAGGCCACATTTCACATCTGTTTTTGCAATGTTAACTTTTATAAAAGGGCTGGGAATAACACAATCAATTTACTTTTCATTTTGGAGGGTTATAAATTTAAAAGCAAGACTGGTGCACAGTGGAGCTGGAACACGGAAACTTATTTTCAGAAAACCCAACCCTCTACTTAGAGCAAATGTTGTTCCACTGAAAACAGGAGTGACTGTATATATTTTTAGGCAATACTGATTTTTGAAAGTTACCAGGACTGATTAACTCCAGATGATCCCAAAAGAACCACAGAAAACAGTTTGGGAAAGGTCAGTCCTCCCTGCAGTTGCTCCATGGACCCAAAACTTCTTGATCTATATTAACACCATAAATTAGAGATGTAACACTATCCCAGAAACGCCATCAGCTCTCCACGCTGCTGCTCTCATCCCTCTTGTTTGCAGGCTTCAGAAGATAATAAACGAGGCGAGATGTCAGCACATCTTCCCACTCCCTCAGCTCTCTTCATTAGACAAAGGCTCCTGACGTGCCCTCACAACGCCCGCTCTGATTTTGTGCTCGGGGGCAGGCAGAGGACCAGGCAAGGATTCAATTAGCGGCCCACCTTCAGTTCGTTTTTCATAAGCCTCACTTAAAAGTTGAGGTCAGTGAGGCTGTGATGTGCTGTGACTACAGACGATCACGCTGCCTCTAATTGCTTCCTTGTGCTAAGCCATCCCGCAGTAGCCAGTGCCTCCTTCCTTTGGCTGGAAGCACTCTGGGGCAAAGACCGTCCCTTTTCTTCTGGTCTCTGTGCTTGAGCATCTCCCCACCACATCCAGGGCTCTTTGGCAAACATCTCCAAGACACGGTACAGCAGCAACAGCCTCCACAACCTGATGGAAGTCCGACAAGCATATCATGGGAGGAGGCACGCAGCCTGAACCCATAGCTCAGAAGGACTCAGCTGTGAAGTTGCAAAAATCCAGCAGAAACAACCACCAGCAACTGTGTTGGCAGGAGACCTGCTTTCATCCTGTGCCTCCCAACATCAAACATGAACACCCCAATCTCCCAGGCTCTCCTGGCACAGGCAAGGACACAAAAAAGGGTTGAAGACCAACACCAGCCATGATGGGACGAGAGAAGAATCCACCCACCTCTTGTCACTCATGCTGGGAGAACCAAGACTGCCAGCCTAGCGAAGGGGACCAGTCATCCCCCTGCTACAAGGAGAAATGGAAGCATAAAACAATAATAAAGAGATGAACAGAGATCTTGAGGGTGCTATGACAAAGGTTAGCTCAAAGGGAAGACTTGTGGAAAGAGGGTTCTTCTTGACAGATTCAATTTCAATGTGCAAGAAAACAGTCTTCTGGAATCAAGGCTGCTCCTGGGATAAGAAAACTTTTCAGCTAAGGAACAAGGGGACATGATGCTAACACAATCTGCCTCCCTCCACTTCTATTACCAGCAGGAAATAAAATGCAGCTATCGTCACAAATTAAAAAAAAAATAATCAGAGGACAGAGAGAAAGAAGGAAGGAGATATAAATACCTATGAGAATGCAATTACTGACTGAGTTGACTAAAGAACTGGATGTGATCAATGAGAAGCAGCTAAAACGTTTATACAGTAATGAAAGCAGCCTGGGCAACCAAGTGGAGAAACTTGAATTACTTGGGCAGGACACAAAATAGGATACCGAGGAGACGAGAGGAACAGAGTGAAACAGAAATTGTAATGGGAACATATACAACTGCAGTGTCTGACACTGAAGGCTCTGGAAGGAGTTTTTGGAAGAAGCAGAGGCAAATGGAAAATGGGAAAAAATGCACACAACTCGAGTTTACCAAAGGTGGATTGCACCAGAAAACTTGAGGACTGATGTTCCAGATAGAAGAAAAGCAGCAGATCTGATCCAGGCTGCTTTCAACAACACATTCCCCACGCTGCCTGCCCAGGAGGTGGCTACTGACGGGACAGATCACAGGGCTGAGAGCAAGATTCGTGAGGTGGGCAAAGACCCAGGTAAAGGGGACTAAGCCCAAAGCATCCCGTGAGCCCCTGTGGTAGCCAGCCAGCCTCCAGCTCTCCATCGCTCAACTTGAATTTCACCCCAAGTCTCAAGTCACAGTGTGACCCTGAATCGGTGACCTGCTGTCCTGATGAAGGCACCGTAAGGGGCTTCAGCACCATACAGCACATCCTGCACCTATAGCAGCAAGGTGCTGATGGTAGGTGGAACTGGGACGCTGGAGGTAAGGTTCATCACCGAGAGACCTGTGGGAGGTACCAGTACCTGCAGATGGGACGCAGCAGGGATAAAAAAAACAGATGGAGAACTGTACCATCAGGAGGAGAGATATTTGGGAAGTGTAGGAGCACTGAGGACAAAGAACAAACTGGTTTAGGCTGGAGTCTGATCAGGATAGGAAAGGAACAAACCAGGGTGGCTCCCTGGGCCAGGCGGTCACGTCGCCACCAGTATGTCCATACCTGTCCATTTTCAGGAATGCCAGTCACAGCTGGCGCGTGCCTATCTCTAGCTTCAGGAGCTACACGCAGGAGAAGAGCCAGGTACATCTGCACCAGCTGTTTCAAAATACCTGGATGGTTGAGAATGAACAATCAACCACACAAGAGGTACATGTGCAACAGCACCTCTGTGTGGGACCTGGCCCAGAGAGGTGCCAAGTATCCAAGTCACAGACTCATAGAGAAGTTTGGGTTGAAAGAGACCTTTAAAGGACATCTAGCCCAACCTCCCTGCAAGAGGCAGGGACATCAACTTGGAGCCCGGTCCAACCTGATCTTGAATATTTCCAGGGATGGAACATTCATGATGCTCTTCCTTGGGTCAGCAAAGGATGGGGAGATGCAAAAGGTCCATGGCACCCACCCCCAGAGGCAGCAGCCATGGGAGGTGCCCAGACCTTGGAGGAAGCCTCCAAGACAACCCTGGCAGTTCAGTAGTGACCAAGCACCTCCCCACCGCTTCTCCAGAGATCTGGGCTAAATGTCAGTGAGGTGGAGTCATTCCTGGTCCTCTCCACAGGGGCATCAACAGCCAAGACCTCCGGTCATAACAAAGGGTGACGGTGCCAGCCGCCCCCCAAACCCACAGCCCTGCAGAGGTGCTGGCAACCAGCAGCAAGCTGCTAGCAGATGGCAGAGATGCAGGGGGCATGGGGAGGAGCTGCCAGGAGATACTGGTGGCTTTTGGAAGGGATGACCACAGCTGAGCCAGTTCCTGGACAAGCCGGTTCCAGTCCAGGACGACAGCTTGCATATGGATACACAACGAGATAATTACAACCTGGGGGAGGGGGGGGAAGCCCATGGCTGCAGTATCCTCCTGCTGCCAGCTCCTGCAACCCATACGTCCCGCACAGCTCCCTCCACAGCCTCATCACGAGAAAATTACTTGCCATAAAAGCCCTGGCTAGAGCACTGCATTAGATACAGCTGTGAAACCATTTATCTATTGATAGACCCCTATTGTCAGGGACTGGGGTTTGGCTTTCGTGTGAGTGAGCAATCTGGGGAAAAGTAAAAAAAAAAAAAAAAAAAAATGAACAAAAATGACAACCCAAAAAACCTACCAACCAACAAACAAACAAATAAAGAAGGAGAGAGACAATACCCGACAGCTTGCAGGGTTTCCAGGCCTCTGCCAGCTGGGAAGCTAAGCATATGAAATATGCATTGCACTGAACAAAGCAAACTGAAACGTTCAGCACTGGAGAGCTGTAACCCTTTCCTGTGTACCAGAGCCAGGCATGGGGAGAGCGAGATCCCTGGGCTGCCAAAAATTAAGGGAGGAAGAAAAAGACCAGGAGAAAAAGCATGCAGGGCCGTGGGTAAAGATTACTGAGTCTGCCTATATGGTCAGACAGACTCAACAGGCAGCTGCTTAAGGTAGGCTGAAAGTTTAGGAACTGCTTTGGACATGAGCGGCTGCAGGAGCAATAGCTGGGATGGCTCAAAGCAAGCAAAGCTGCTGCCGTCTCCTGACACCCAGCTCCACACCTCTGCTCCCCAGGGATGTATCGGAGGGGAAGCACTTCTCCAAGCACTCGAAGGACAAGATCTCTCCAAGGAACCATGCTCTGCATCACCATGCTCCTGCTGGGGAACACTGTGTCACTGTGGGGAACGTGGCAAGTGCCACCTCCTGCCCACGTTGCCCCACCGCAGGTGGCCCTGTCCCACACCAGGTTACAGAGCATCCTCAGCGGGGAACAGACCACGCAGTGCAGGGATCTCATCGGGCTGGAGCACCTTGCTTCAGCGCTGGCAGTGACTGTGCAGCTTCAGGCAGGGCATGGGTGACAGCCTGATCACACATGGCTTCATGTCAGCCCCGTCAACCAGCCCACAGCCCAACGTGCGGCAGCAATTAGCAGAAGCGGCACAAAAGCCAGCTAGAAAACCTGAGCAAACTGGGTGCAATGGAGCACAAGGCTCATGAGAGCTGCAAGGAGATTGACGGGCTGGAGCACGTGCATGAAAGGAATCCAGCACTCTAATCAAGGGATGGGAGAAAATGAAGGGAAGAACAGAGATCCAGCAAACTTTCAGCTAAGTAGATTATTGATCTTCAGGGTGTGCCAGAAACCAGCTTTGCAAATTACAGCAGTCCCCTGCTGCAAGCTCAGGCAGTTACCGGATGGCAGAGCAGAAACGCTCCCCACCTCCCAGCTCCAGCCACCCACACACCTTCCTCTGCCACCGCCGCGATGCCGCTGAGCTCCTGTTTGCATCTCACTGCGGCAGGATGCCCAGACACGTCCAAAGGGTGGCACGAAAGGAACCGGTGCGATGCCCCGCCATCTAATGGGAGAGACAGCGTCAGTGGGGAAGAAACAGCTCAGCAAAGGTCTTGCTGTCTTCTGTTGTCAAGAAGGAGCAGAAGGCAGAAACCTCAGCCCAACACGAGCGGGGAAGGCGGTGACCTTGCAAGGCTCATACAGCTAAGCAAATCTTTTCCTTGGCAAAGGCAGACACTCTTGCTGCTCGCAGTTGGGAGGGTTTCTGCAGAGCAGAGCCAAGGTGTGAACGCCTCGCAGATTGCCCTGACAACGCGCCTAACCCCCAGCAGGAAGATCACCTGCTTGCAGGAGCCGAAAGGCTGGTGAGAAGAGATGCCTTGGAGCCCAACTCCTATCAGGGCGCTCAGCATCCCAACCAGATCTTGCCCTCGGTGCTCACCCTTGGCCCTCTGTACTGCCAGGCACAGCCACCCCACAGCATGGCCACCCCACAACACAGCCCTGTGTCCCCACTGCGGCCAGGACTGGCTCTGGCTTGGCAGTTTCATTATTATCTGTGCAGCAGCACAGATGTGCACCGCACTTTCTGTGTACAGAGAGAGGTTCCTGCCCTGAAAGTCACATAACTGTGGCAGACGGCAGGCGCTCCCTGTGCTGCCCCAGCTGCCGGGAGGTGTTATTTTCCAGCAATCCATTACGTGACATTTGGTAATTTTTCATAGTATCAATGCCAAACCGAGAGAAATGCCCAGAGCAGGGATGGGGCTGTGGATGCTCGTTTCAAACCCAGGCAGGCAGGCGCTGGGAGGACTGCGTGCCTCCTGCCACCAGCCCCCCGCCACTGTCCTTCCACTGGGACCCCTCTGCCTTTACCAGGTTCACAACCACTGACCTCCTAGTCCTCCACCAACATGCTCTAAGCTTCAGAGCCCTCCTGCGAGGGAGGTGAGAAGTATTTCTTTATATCTTTTCATAAGAGGCAAGGAAAAGGCCACACCAGGGTCCTCCAGCAGCACAGGCAGAGAGAGTGACATCGACTGGGTCTTCTCATCCCAGGGACAGCCCCTTTGCTATGTAGGAGCTGGTTTTAAACAAAGCCAGGCCTTTCTTAGACTGGTGGAGCGTGATGAGCACTCGGACTGTCAGATCCTCCTTGTTTTAAATAAATTCCACTGACATACTCTCTTCTGACATAAATTATTAACCAAGCATGATGCACACAGCGTGCCAGCAGCAGCATCTCAGGGCAGGAACAGGCAGCAGGTGAGGCTTTCTGCCTGCGACCGCAGGTGTGAAGCAGTTAAATTACACCATCACTGGGAGAAGAGGTGTGCCACCGCGGCTGCCACCTGCCCGCAAGCGTGGCACAATGGAAAGTCACGCTCCATATAAAACCCAAACGCCTGGCATTTTCACGCGCCCCTCTGTGCCAAGACATGCTGAGAGCAGAGACCATTTTTCCCACCTTGCCATGGCCCTTCTGGCAGTTCAGGGACAGAGGCAGCCGGCTCTGCTCTGCTCCTTGAAATGCTGTGGATGTCCTGGAGGTACCCAGCCAGCCACTGTCTCCTACAGTGGCCTGAAGCAGTTGGGACCATTTCTCTCCCTTTATCAAGAAGAAACTCCCAGTTAAGCTAGGACAAGGGTCAAAATGAGTGAGATGGGGAGAGCCTTTCAGAGAGTTACTTACCCATCAGCCAATGCCCAAAGGCAAGCTCTACCATCTCCCCACGTCCTCCCCAGCTATGTCTTGAGAATTCACCAGAACACCCAAAATAAACCCAAGGGAGAGCCTGATGGAAAGCCAGCCATCAGCAAGGGGTGTGGGGCCAACACCAGCACTGGTGGGAGCTCCTGGGAGCATTGCAAGACATCGGTATGGACCTCAGCTGTCCATGCCAGGGACTGAAGGGTGCATGTGAGAAACAGCTGAGATACAAGGGCAATTCCTCTGCCCCAAATATAAACTCAAGCAGCCTGAAGCCAGAGAAAAGTTACGTGAGCCTGAGCTCTCTAAAGCCCTTGGGGGGAGGCGGGTTTCCAGCACCAGACACAGGTCATCTGGGCTCCCCTTCTCTGGTCACTCAGTACAACCAGAAAGAAGGGGAAGGAGTATTGAGCAGGAAAAAAACCCCAAACATATTTTTCCTCTTATAATTTAGAAGAACAATGTCTATGTTTTATCCTGGAAGTAGCTACACTGTGGGGATTCTTGTCTGAGACTTAATTTGCAAAGCACCTAGGCATCCCTTAGGGTAAAAAAAGGCATTATAGGATCATTATTAAAACGGACACATATTGCATGCCTCAGTTCCACACAAGTGGAAAAAAATGGCCAAGATCTAACTCCAGGATGAGGGGACAAAACCGTGAAACATAACACTCATCCAGCGAAGTGCTAAAACAGAGACACTGTTTCCTACTTACTGAGCGTTGCACTGATGCGCTGCTTCACGTCTCCTGCTTTGCCCACTGCTCCCCCGTGCCACAGCAGTGGCACAGAGTAAGGAGCAGCAAACTTTTTTTTTTTTTTTTTTTAATAAAAGCCAGAATCCCTGGCCAGAGTGGTCCCTCCTCTCAGCTCTCCCCTGGCTCGTTTTGCATGTTTGGGGTGGGATCCAGCACTTTATTACGGCATCAGAATGCAGAATGTAACCTGCTGCAGCCTGACTACAACCCACATGGGGGGCTGCCTGTGAACCCACTGGCTTTTCCAGCTGCCAGCACAGATAACCTAGAGGAAAAAAAAAGGCTTTCCAAGCCTTTCACCAGCACTTAACACCAGCAGTGTCCCTGGTATGCCCTGCCACAGACCGGGAAGCTCCTTTCAAACCCTTGACATGTACCTGGCTAGATGAGAAGCTATTTCCCCAGAGAAATGAGCGAAGCCACATATTTCAGGTTGAATCTCGTGCCTGCCTGTCTCCCACCCACACGGCGCACACGACTGCTGGCATAATTTCTCTCGGGCATACAGCATCTATCTACTCAGCCGAGTCCGTACATCACCTGGCTATTGATCTGCTGGAGGCGACATGACCTGCACCTGCAATGAGGGTGCAAAGAAGATGCAGTGGGAATGCAGACCCTGATCAGACAGAGAAAGGGGCTGAGGCAGCAAGACACCCTGGACTGCTTCTGCTGCGGGGAACAGCCAGCACCCCAACACAGGGGTGGCTCACAGGGAAAAGAGCCCAAAAGCTTCACCATCAAGGATATCTGATTTCTGAGGTACCAGAACTGCTGGTGCAGATATCACCTGGCAGAAGGAGCTGGACTTTCATGGAAAACTGATGGGTTTCCCCCTGCACTGTTTCAAAATGAATGCAACCCTCAAGGCTACCTGTCCTGCCCTTCCAGTTCTCACTGCTAAACCTCTGATCAAACCCAGTGAAATAAACACAGACCCTATTTCTAGGGTGAGAAATCACTCATCCTCCCCTCCAGACTGCAGATATTTAGTGACTTTTTAAACCAGAGTAGCGTCCATCTGAATCCCCTTCTATGCTTTGTTCTTACCTTCTGCAGTAGACTTCAGCTTTTTGTCCTGGCTTCCAAAGGGCAGGCACTGCTCAACTCACTACTTTTCTCTCAGGCATCAACAGCCTTAGCAGACACAATTACCATCATCTTATACTGTAGCCTGTAGCCCTTATGCCACTTTCACCTCCCACTCCCATACAGGGCATGTTGTTCTCTCAGGTGGTGTTCACCTATGCAAGGACAACCCTTGTGTGGTTCATAAAGCACCATGACTATTGTAGCCCATAAAACAAACAAGCAAGAGAAAACTCTTAAATAACATCACTGAGTTCCTGGGAAGAACAGCAGTGCAAGCCTCAGTCCTTGGGGCTTCAAAGGGCTGGGGAGGAGAGAACTTCTCATGAGACAAAGCAAAGCAGCAGAGAACGTGGCTGAGCACTACCTGTGTGTTGTTTTCATCTCCCTGAGCATGGATGGTGTAGGAACGACCACCGTTCTTCAAGGTCTCAGTAGCAATGCGCACTTCCACCCCCGGGAGCGGGGTGCCCACAGAACCTACAAAAGAAAACAAGACTGAGACAGTGGACAGCCTCTGGGAAACAACAAAATCGAGGATGCAAAAGAGCAGCTGCTCATCTATCAATGGCATCTGCAGACTGTGCTGGCACTAAAGAACTTCCTAGCAGGGGGTTACCCTTCAGGAAGGCTTCGATCACGTCGTATGTCTGCATGCAAATGTCACTGCGGTGCAATACACTGTTGTTCGCTGAGCAGGCAGTGTTGGAAATGACTAGGAAAATAAATGTGTCTCCAGCCCTGAACAGTCTCTCTTGGCCATTCTTTGAAGACATCAGCACAGCTTCGTAGCTCAGTAATGAAGCTGTCTTTTTTTTAAAAAAAAAAAAAAAAAAGAAGCACCATGAAACCTACACAAAGATGTGAATAGAAAGAGCACAATGACTACTACAGTGGCTCACTGCTTCTCTATAGCCTGGACCTGACAGAGAAGGCAAAGGCTTAACAGTGTGAGAATTGCAAGGGATTATCTCAGTTTTATGAGACATCAATACACCATATATAAAACATCACAGGAGAAAAGCAGAGATCAAAACCACACCATTCTTCCACAGGTTTCAATTTTCAAAGCCAGGGAATCTGACACAGTGTCTCAAACGACTGCTATTAAGCTCCAAGATGGTTCTGTGACCCAGAGCTCCCCTACCTGCAGCCTGCAGCGTTCCCACCCCTTGGTTTAGTGCATGCTCTTCTTGGTGAGTCTGAAAGCACAAAAGAAAGGGCAGCTTTGTTCCTGCAACCTCTGTCTGATGGGGGGCTCTGGGCTCAGCAGCAACCAGGAGTCATGGGCATCTGCTGGCTCAGCAGGTTTCGCTCTGCATCTCAACAGCACAAGAGTCTTTCATTGCAAGATGAGGCCCTTGACTTTTGCCTCCTGCCAAGTGGGGAGAGGGACATCAGCACACAGCAACCTGTGGCTCAGGAGAACTGGACAGGTCTGAGCTTAAATCAGTAAATTTTTTTAAGAGATGATCGGTTTTGCCCCCGAGAGCCTCCAGCTGGTGATGCCTTCTGGGTCTGCTAGTATCAGCTTGACATTGGAAAGTCCTTAGAGCAGGGTGTGCAGGACCTGGAGCTCAGCGCTGTCTGACCCTTGTCTTCTGTATTTCAGGCATCTGGGTTCAGGTGGCATTTTCCCTATCCTGGTCTCATTCCCCTGTTCAAGCCCTGGAGATCCGATAACCGTGACATCATGATTTTGTTTGCTACATCGGTCAGTTGCCATGGAAATAGATATGTCGTCGTAGCCCAGATTTATGGCATCCCTGCAGGATCAGCTAAGAGCAGATGGGCTATGAGGGAGTGAGATTTTATTGCAGCAAAACTACCCGAACAATTAGCAAATCTGGCAAGAAATAAACAGAAAGCGACATGGCAGTTCTGTGATGCATGTCTGTTCAGCTTGAAATTGCCTTCGGCATTCAGGTCAGCCAACACGCAGCCAGGTCCTCCTCTTACCACAAGCATCACTTGGGCTGCTCTCCTCTCATGGCCAGGCACTGCCAGGAGTTGGAGACAGAGGACTGCAGCAGGGTAAGGAGGGAGAAGCATGAGCCAGAAGTGGTGCCCAGAGGTGCTGTGTAGAAGTATTTATGTATTATAAATACTCTAGTACCTGCCATGGTAGACTCCAGGAGGACTCAAAGCAAGTACCAAGTCATGGAAAACACCCCAAATGTTTGCATGCCGAGCTTGCTGAAGCCACCTTCTAGGCTTCCATAGGAACATTTTCTCCAGTGTGAAAAATGCCTTGGGCAAACAGCCTCCAACCTGCCTGTGAGATGTGGCAAGGGACAGCGGGCAGACACTGCAGTCAGTCTTGCAAAGCTCACGGAGGGAGCAGTAACCAGCACAATGAACTGCCATGGTTGCCATCTCTGGAATCTTTCAAATCAAGATCAGGTGGATGCCTTCCTGGAAGGATGCTTCTTCCCTGCGTGCAAGCTACTGACCTCAAGGCAGAAATGTAATGGACTGATTTGCAGGCTGCAGAACTCAATGATTAGTGCTCACTTCTAGTCTCAGGCTTTGAGAATGAACTACCGAAGATCAGCACAGCACTGTCAAACAGATCTGGAGACACAGAGAAGGCAACACATCCCCCATACAGTGTTTCAGACCACTGTTACAAATACAGCTTCATCAATTTATTGCCTACTTAGCTAAAGTAAAACCAACATTTAAGATAAGTTCCTCATGGAGAGCTGTTTCCTTATATTCAGTCTGGAAGAGTCTTTCTGGTATTTCGGAAAAACGACAAACTTGGAAATCAACATCTGTAAAGGCTGAAAATGCTCACACAACATTGATTAGAGCTACATGAACCTGACAGTATTTATAACATTTGTGCAAAAACAATGACTGGAGCTTCTCAGGCCCATCTGCTGTGTCAAGATGCATGCCGTGCCGACTCCAACAGGTCAGCAGAAGGTTGAGCCTGTTCCCAAAGGAACAGCACCAGAGGTCCTGGCTTCACCAAGACCACAATCGAGGGTGATCAGAAGGCAGTCAACACTCAGCACTGGCTTCCTTTTTTGCCCAGCCATACTCCCAAGGGGAAACTGGGGAGAAATCCCTGCTCCTTCCCCTCTTGCTCCCTCCCAGCTCGCTCCAATTTGTAGGCTCCTGAATGTTAAGAAATGCTGGCAACATGCCCGCAGTGTCAGCTCAGCCAGCATCAGCCAGGCTGCAGTCGGGAAGGAGCGACACTATTATTCTTTCACCAGTTCTCCTCTGTTTAAAAAAGTTGTCAGCTCTTCCCAGATAAATTTAATTGGCCCTGCGGTCTGTGTCCTTCGGTATCTGGGGACCTCAATGCTGTTATGTGCGGTGGTGTCCTGGGAGAATTGAAACAGGCCAACGATAAGGCACTCAACGATCTCACTGTCAACAATACACGGAGTCCCCGCTGTAGGAGCTATTAGCCGCCTCTGATCTAAACCTCCAATTAAAGTGGTGATTAGGCCCAGCGAGGCATTCTCTGTCCATGAATTATTCATCTCCCTTCATAGTAACAGCACCAGGGGGGATTAGAATGAGAGCTGGTGAAAACAGAGGCATTTTAAGCAGGGTTTTAACCATATACAAGCAAACATTTATCTTCCAAATCTTTCATCTTTTCTTCTTCTGTAAATTAAAGCCCCCGTCTGCTGTCCCTGCCCCTTCAGACCTGTGCTGCTGGCGGAGAGCAGTGCCACACTGCCAGAGACACTGGGGGTGACATGGGCAGGACGGGCAGGTTCCGAGGATTCGCCCCTTTCCCAGCCACACCAAGCAGGTGGAAGCGGGCAAGGGAAGCCCCAGAATCTCTCCTCAAAGGCTCGTGAAGCAGCAGCAAAGGACATGTGCTGCTTCCACTCCAGGAGAAATCCCCTGGCAAGCGTGAGGACCCCTGGATTTATGCACAGGGTAAAATGCCATGCTTGCAGTGCTCCTTTTTCAAAATAAAGCTAGTAATCACTTTGGCCAGCGTGCAGGTCTGTGGTCACCACTGCCTAGCATCTGTCCCTGTAACACCAGTACCAGTGCCGTCTAAGATCTTTTCTCTGGATACTTCGCTTTTCCTCCTGCCCAGGCTCTGCACCCAGCCCCTCATTGCATTTGACTCTCTTGCACTGGATGCTCTGTGGTACCTGGTGATCTTACATCCCAGCCTCTAATGGGGTACTGTATCAAAAGCTTTTTCACAGCTCCAGTAAATTAGGCCTCAGCTTTACCCATCTGCTTCCCAACTGACACTTCCTGAAATAAATTAATCAAGCCTACTCGATTATATCCTTCTTTCTGTAAGGTCTCTCACTGATCCACACCTTTGTGAGATGCTTCTCTCCCCTCTTGGGGCTGCAGGGACAGTGGCTGGAGTGACGGTCAGCCAGCCTTTATCCCCAGCCCCTCTGCTTGTAGGTGGACAACAATACTGGTCCCTAGCTCCCCTGCAGACCCTGGTACCCTCACAGACCCTGCCTCAGCTCTGTTCAGGAGCAGAGCCACCCAGCTCTGGAGTAGGAGCTGCCCTTTTGGGTGATAACATCTGTCTTGCCCATGTCACTTTCAGTCTTACTTCCTTTCTCCTTCTGCCTCCTGGGAAACTTCGAGAGCCTCCACTCATCTTCCCTTCTGAAGATGAATTAAAAGCAATTATAACCAGGCCACAGGGACATTCAAGTGATCTCAGCAATGTCACCCTGTGGCATGGGGCTCACCGACAGCTCAAGCTCATACAGGTGGGAATCTTGCTTCCCTGCATGCAGGGATGAGGCTTCTGGAGGAAGGAAAAAACGGCTTGGGTGGAGGAATGACAGTTACCGCACAAAAGTAAGCTAGAGTTTGCATTTCACACAGCCTCTGAGCTGTTCTCAGGCTGAGGAGCCAGAACGGGGGAGCTCTGGCTTCTCCTCTCCCTGTGTGATTCCTGCAGGGGCACAACTTCTGCATCCTGGGGGACTGGCATGCTGTGGGAAGCCATGATGCCCAGCACAGCCCCCCTGGGTAACACCAGTCCCCCCAGGACACTGGGGACCAAGACGATGCATATGGTGCTATGCCTGCACAGACAGCATGTGGGGAGGAGAAGGTGGTGTAGTGGTGGGCTGGGTTGCTCGGCAGACAGATGGCCACGTTTTTAACCAAAGGGAGGGTGAGGGCATTTTATATTTTTAATGTGGCAGATCAATTTAATTCTAGGTTACATAAAGTACAGATATTGAGAGAAGTCACAAAGTGTAGCTAAGACAAGTAAGACAAGGAGAGAACAGAACCAGAGTGTACAACGAGGTGTGACAATTTCTAATTCCTGAAGAGTCAAGAAACTTGCACTAAAATAAGAGTGAGCAGACATCCTATTTTAAGTGTTCAGTACTGATCAGTTGGACAACAACTGCTGTGTGGAGAATCCTGTGTCAACACCATACATAAATACAACTCCATAAAGCAGAAGCTGAAGATGCAGTCCCATCACAGTGCCTGAACTCGTTAAGGTTTTGGAAATAATAAAGCATTGGTATGGTCTCTGCCTCATGGACAGAACCAGCCTGGCTGGTCAGGCCAGCGTGCACCATTGTGAGCCCTGCATACACACCTTTGCCAATCCACCACAGCCAGGGAAACCCACCAGCCACTGCCCATGCCCCCTCCTGGCTTCCCAATGCCAATTCCCCTAGCAGGATCATTGTTCCTACCGTAGCCTGTTCCCAACCATGACAAACAGCAATTAGATGTATACAGTCTGTGATGAGAAAACCCAACAACACTTCACAGCCAAACGCCTCCAAACAGCGTGCACCCTCTAGAGACTCCTACCTGGGACACGAACTCCACGCAAAGGGTTAGAAAGCGCCATCCCAATCTCAGTCATCCCATACCTCTCCAGCAATGTGTGCCCAGTGATCTTCTTCCACTTCTCCAGGACAGGCACAGGCAGGGCTGCTGAGCCCGACACCATTAACCTGCACAAGGAAATCCCATGTAAGAAAGTATCCATGATCACCTTTGCTCCAGGGAATCTGCAGTCTAACACAGGGTTACATAAAGCCTGTTCCTACATAAAACTTTAAGACAGACACCCAAAAGCCTTTTAACCAGTACCAAAGATGTTTCTCACATACAGAATATTCTCTGTCTGATACGGGTTTTAAGTTAAGGACAGCTTCCTAAAAAAGATCCTCAGGTTGCAGGACAAAGTCTTCAGTCTTGTGCTATGCAGGGTGACATAATGAGCATGCAGACCCATTCTGGCTTTACCATACAAGAGCAGCTCATAATTAAATAATGTCACCCTTGTTCTTGTCAACGAGACACTAAAGAACAAAAACCAGCACAGCAAAGAGGTGATGCTGAAAACTTGGCAGATCCACTGTGGAGACAGCCAGCCACCAGCAGCTCCTGCCCAAAGGGGCATTGCTCACCTACCTGATGTTCTGCTGGCAAAAGGCATGCACAAAATCCTGGACTTGGGGCTGAGAGAAGTGCTTCTCATAATACTCTATCAGCTTGGCATAGATGGTGGGCACTGCCATGAAGACACTGATACAGGGAGTTTGGGAACTTAGGAACTTATTCCAAACCTAGAAAGGAAGGACACACACAAGTATAAAGATACACCTCAACATAAAGTGTAGAGAGAAGCAATTGTCCACGTTGTCAATGCTACACTCCCTCAGCACCTTTGAGAAGAGGTTCACAAGCGAGGGCGCTACAAATGCTTCACAGGGCAGTAAGCCCTGCCACTGCTCCTTTGTACGGTGCAAGGGGAAACTGAGGTACAGGAGTGCAACAGGCTTGTCCAAAACAAGGCCACCCTGGGCTGGTCACAAACAGCCAAACCTCTGCTATCTAAGACTTCTGGAAAGTGCAAACAACTGGAAGCCTGTTGCATGTACCTCATCTACATCCGGAGCAATGGCTCTCAACATCCATCACACCCTTTTTGCCCAAAGCACGATATTCAACTCTCTCATCCCACCAGCAGATCACCCACCTGCTTTCACTCTCAGTGAGCACACGATGATGGAAATGGCATTTTAGTACTTTCATGTTACAGCCAAGAATTTGCTCACAAAGCCATAAGCTTATGACAGAATTAGTTAATTCCCTTATCACGCACAGCTCTTTAAAGGCTACACAAAGCCACCAGCCTTTCAAAGCATGGGAGCTCTTCTTTGGAAAGACACTATGCCACATCTGAAGAACATGACACAGGTATGAGCCCACAGACTCAAACCTTTGAGTGAGAAATGTTTTTAAAGACAGGTGGCAGAGCTGGAAAGAGAGAGATACCACGCTGGAACTGGGAGGGAGACTCCACTGCAACAGAAATGGTCATCATCTGGTGATCATCATCATCATCAATGGTCATCATACAGAGACAAATGCCCCCAGTGAACTCAGACCAGTCATCAGAAACCTCAGGTAAGCCAACTGCGGCCAGGAGGCAGCAGCTAGCCAGGAGGGCCATTACACCAACCATGCTCTTCCCAAGAGGAATGGCCCCTGTGGGACAGATGTTTGTCATCTGCAACTCCTGCTAACCTGGGGGAAATACAAATAGAGGCAAATTCCAGGAGCTAGCTCTGCTCCTGGAGTGGATGAAGACTAAGGGGTCTGCCCTAGCCGAGAAGCCCCACCTGGGAGCAGTTAGAAAAAGGTAGGAGCCATAAATATTGCAACTGGGCCCCTTCCTTCCACACCTCACCACTCTTTCCCCCAGGTAAGCTCTTCCCTAAGACAGGAATGATCCAAAGACATCAATAAATAAAAGGCTATGGTGACGGCCACCTCTTTCCTTTCGCTCCGGTCCCTGCCCCGTTGTTGACAAATGTATTTCCTAACAGCTCCTGACAACACGTACCGCCTCTCCCCTCCCTGCCCACATACGCTCAGCTGCACACAGGCGCGTGCGACAGCGAGAAAAGGCAGGAATTGATTGAAGGTGAACAAGTGATTCTCCTTCATGCTGTCACTCTGCCCCCTTCCCTCTGTCCTGCTCACTCAGGCTCTATTTCATTACTTTCTACTTCGCTGCGCTGGTGCCGCCTCCCCCCACCTCTCTCACTCCACTGCTTCAGAACAATCAACTCCTAAAAAAAAAAAACCCAACCACCACCATGTTTTTATTCTTCATAGAGCAGGACACATCCAACAAAGGGACCGTCCTGCCAAATAGAAGGGAGCTCACGCTGCCTCCGAGCCTGGAGATGGTCCTTAACGGGGTGAGACAAACACACAAGGTGGAGAACCCCTGGACACCTTGGGAGCTGGGACATGAGCAACTGCAAAATCCCCTCAGAATCAGGGAAAGCAGAAGAGGAACAAGGCTTGCCCACACCAACGGGTGACATGTCTGGAGAGGGCACATTGCACAGCCGGCACAATCCCCTAAAACAAGCCAAAACAGGCAAAACTGCATTTAGAAATTCAGAAGGATCTAACCCCTACCACACCGCTCCCAGCCTCTTTTCCCAAAGATCTTTTTTTCTCTTCAACCCCCCAATATCTGTCCCATTCCATGCAGCAGGATGGAAAAGGACATCCCCAAAGCCAGGGGCTGAATGCATGGACCTGCTCTCCTCAGCCTGGTGCTTCCTAGAGCCATCGCTTTGGGCTTGGAGAGATGAGTGATGGCAAGTAGGGATCAGGACTGTGCCGAAAGAACTGAATGGAAACAGATGCTCAGGGCTGTTCGATCCTTGCTGTGTGATCTTTTGCCTTCATCAGTCCAGAGCAGCTGTGAGGAACGCAGGCAGACTTCCAGTCTGGCCACGCAGCAGTTATTTTCACATGGATTTGGATCTGAAAAAAACCCAAACCCATCACTCCAAAACACAGCAGATCTCTCTTGCACCCCAGAGTCCCCTGCCTTCATACGCCTGCTCAACTCCTGCCCTAGATAAACTCCTCCCTACCACTGCTCCAGCCACAGGAACGGCTTTTTCTGTGCCAGTCTGACTCGCTCCAGCAACAGCCCCTTCCTGAAGATAAGCAGCTGCCTTTGGATTTGTGCCACCAGCTGCTGGGGTGATCTGCTGACAGCCAAACATCTCCACCTGCTCTGTTCCTGCTCAGCCAAATCTGGATCCTACCCATGTGTTTTAATGGTACTAAGCACCGAGCCGTGGTACAAAGCTGGCAGCCCCAAGCTCTCCGCAGACCCTGAGCTGTCCGGAGGGCTTGTCACTGCCCAGCCAGCTGTAACAGCTATTTCTGTTTTATAACTATAACTTCACGGTTTGAGAGAAGGATCTGGGAAAGTCTCACTACCTGGGACTAATCAATCTATCCCAGGGCTTGGACAAGCTCGTAGCAAGAGGCCTGCTTTGCCCATCCAGCACACGGTATCCTCCAACACAGTCAGGCTTAAAGCAGCACAATCAATCTCGCTCTCCGTTATCCCATGTGTCACCATCACCACATCAATTACCTGTGGACAGCTTATTGGCAGCCCGTCATTTCATTTTATTTTGCTCACCTGATACCTCAGGACTCCAAGTGCTTTTAAAAAGCCGTGGATTCTGGAGGCAAACACAGCACTGCATGCCAGGGCTGCCAGACTTTGCAATGAGCGCTCACTGGACGCAAGGGAAGCAGAAGTCTTCCCATGGAATATGTTCAGGAGATGGACTGAGATTCCTTTTAAAATAAACAAGGGCTTGACACAAAAAGTCTCTCAGTGGAAGAAAGCAAGAGTGGGAACAGCAATAACGGCAGCAAAAGCTGAGGGCAGGCTTACAGGACAGGGCTGCCTGAGCCAGCAAAGAAGTGGAAGACTTTGTGTTCCCAGGAGTCTTCCCGTCAGCACAACATTCCTGATTTTCTTCCCCTCCCACTGCACAAAAGCGTATTTGGGCAGTTCCACAGGCTGGCCAGTGGGATTTTGCCATCAGCAAATAAGAAAAAAAAAAAAAAAAAAAAGATTACACCAGTGAGTACAAAACAACCCCAGTGAGATACAGCTGTAAGATTTTTTTTCCCACATATTCCTTCCAGCACACAGATGGCACAATGGCGAATGATGACGGAGGAACACACAAGCTGCTCCAAGAGATTGTCATTTCATACAGCAACCCTCCCAACCAGCCTCCAGATCTGCTGAGATCACCTGAGTCAAGAGATGCAAGCACAGAGGAGAAAAGGCAGTATTTTTTTTTTCCTCCCTTTACAAAGGCCTCACCTTCAGAGGGACATGTGCAATGCCCTAAGCCCGACAGAAAACACCAAATCTACCAACACCCCGGCATCTTCTAATGCAAAAAAAGAAGCGGAGATGGCAACAATTATTTGCATGCTAAATCTTGCAAGACTTTGCCTGATACAAGACTCCCAAAAACATCCAGAAGAGACACAGGCAACAATGCCTAAAAGCCGTAAAGGAAGCAAATAGCAGCATGGATTTTCCCATCAGACCACAAATGGGTAATAGACAGCTTGTGTTGCTGCCTCTAACAGATACAATAGCTCTTCACTTTTATAAAATTATTGTATCATTTTCAGTTGTTATTGAATTTTTTTAAAACCTTTTCAAAAGTAACAATGCCCCTAATGCAAAGTTAAATCATCCCTTTACTTCCCTTTTGATCAGGGAGATGGGTTTGTGTTTTGCATTGATCTCTGCCATGCGGGTAGCATCGCTGGCGAGGAAAAAGGCTGTCTGCAATTTTCAGAGTATCTGTGAGAGCAACAGGCATCAACGTGGCTGCAGCCGAACCAGCTCCTCGTTTGACGAGACCCGGTGCCCCAGACCAAGGACAGAGAAGCTCCTGTAACTCTTCGGTAGCACCGAAGGGACGGCAAGACCATACACCCGCGTCGGACGCCGGTGCACCCCTGACAAAGGCAGACAGGCACGACATACGATGGGAGAGCATCAAGGGGAGCTCTGCTCTCTCCCAAGGACTGAGCCGCAGACACTTCGTGAGCAATATGCAGAAAGAGAAACATTCTTCTCTTCAAAGGGAAATTGGGCCCTTGGTGGCTTCGTCTCATGTTTGTTATAACCCCAAACTGTTTGCGCTCTGCGTGACTCTGGTTTTAATCATTTATTCATCAGTGCAGTTTGATGGCCCCTCTGCATTCCAGGCTGAAGCTTTTAAACCCTTCCTATGCTGTAGGCATACTGAAAGGAGCAAGTGCTTTCCCTGGGACCTGGTAATATAAGTAAATATGACAGGCTCTGGTTCCATTTTTTATATTTCCACACACACATCAAAAGACATTACTCCGTAACAGATGCTGAGGACAGACGGCAGATCTGGGGAGACGGGAAGAAAAACTCTAACTTTTTAAAGCCAGGTCTGCAAGAAGTGATCAAACATAATCCATTCACTAGTGACCTGCTCCTCCCTCCATCAACTCCTCTTTCAGTCTGAAATAAAATTACTCCTCTGAAGCCTCCTATTAACAGATGAAAAGACAATTGCCTTTCTCCAGCTGAAACTGGATGGGAGAGACAATCCCCAGTACGCTCCCAGCAGCATCTTAGCATGCTCGGTTAGCAGAGATCAGACTCCTCTGGTTGGATCTGCTTTTCTTTTAAAAATAAACTAAAAGAGCTGCCCAGAGTGATGTTTGCAGAAGTGACAGATCCAGGGGAGAGGCTCACTGCAGTGCATGCTTCTCCTTCCCGGAGGCAACCGTGACTGCCGAGCCATAGATCTCCCTGCACAGCCCAGCAAAGGTATAAAGCATCAGTGCCCAGCCTCAGCCCAGCCTGGTTTGCACAGATAATAGCAGCAGCAAGGACAAACAGTTTGCTTGCAGAAGCAGCTTGCAGGCTGCTGGCTTCATGAGGAAATCTGGGGTGTAGCGCAGCAGTGACCCTGGAGCAACGCCTCACACACAACCTTGACAAGGATCAGGTCTGCAGCACCCTCCTACCACGGGATAAAAGCTGCCACAGGTGACAGCACACTCAGCACGTCACGAGAAGCTAGTCCCAAATCACACACTAGCTTTGGGCACTCATCATTCTCATCTCACTAGAAAGAAGGGTCCAAATAACATTAACAATTTTGATGTTTTTGTGTGTGACATTGTAAAACTGGGTATGAGTTTTAGAGGGCTTGGTCCTCGGAGGCACCTTAAGTCAGACATACAGTAATGCTGGCACCAAAACAACAGCTCCTTTTGGAACTTTAGGGCAGTAAATCTGCATCTCAGTGTATTTATCATGGAAGCAGTTGCAGGGCACAGACAGTGTTGTCATTCTGCAGGCAGCCCACCACAGCTCGAAACCTGCCCAGCAGAGCCAAGTGGACAGCACATGCCACAACTAGGTCACACGGAGCTGAGATTTCTATAAGCTTCCCCAATCACTCAGAGTGAGTTTTTACCTTCAGGTTTTTGAATACTTTTATTTCCCAATCCACACTTAAGACTGAAAGACCGCCTGGGATCTGATTTCATGTTTACCACTGCAAAGAGCTGACAGAGAATATCTTTCCCTTAAGGTGAGATCAGAGGTGGTCCACAGAAAAGACAAGCCATTCCCATGGTTTAAACTCAAGAGTGGATCCACTTCAGCCAAAAGCCTCAGCAGAGAATCCTGCAAAGCAGACACTGACCTTACAACCCACTCCAAAATGCTCCTGTTTGCAGGGTGCCCAGCACAGCTGAGTCCCGGTCCAAAACAGGGCCATCAACATGTGACTGTCACAGCAAAAGCACTGGCACGGAGGATGCCCAGCTTCCCTGGGTCCATCTCTCCAGACTCACTGACATTTCCATTGAGTAACAGTCACAACACAGGGCGAGCTCAGCCTCAGCAACCATCACTGAATTGATGCAGGGAAAGGAGGTGGAGAGAGGGAGTCACTAGGGAATGGATGCTCTAGTGTCTGCAAACCCTGATGCTCACAGCAGCCTTCAAAAAGCACTTGCTCATGGGCTTTCTCCGACACCCAGTAAGGAGAAGGCTCACCTTGCACTCCTTCCTTAAGCAGAGGCATTAATCTCTTCTCCTCTGGCCACTAATTTGCACAAAAATTGTATAAATTCAGCATCTTTTAAACTTCTGCTCCTACATAAGAAAAAAAAGCAGGCATTTGAAAAAGGTTCAGATGCAGCTGATAAATGCTGGCTGTCTGCAAACAGGAACAGTGCAGCTGGAGAAGTAAACTCCGCTTGGAAGCAAGTTATGGTGGGAGGATCATATAGGGATGCTTAGGCTACAGCTTGCTGTGGCTCCAGAGGAGGTTTCTGCCCTCACAGTTCCCATCCTTGAAAAAAGAAAAACAACAACATCAGAGCCACCCTTGCCCCACACAGCTGCTGGGAGGAATGCACTTTCAGGCTCACTGCTGTTCTCCTGCCTGCTCCAAGCCCACATGCCCACAGCAGCACTGAAATGTCTCCCCTGCCCAGTCAGCACTGTTATTCCGAAGCACCAGAAGCACAGGCAGGAGCACCAGGTGCTGCCCCCAGTCTCCAGGCAGGAGTGTGGGCAGCAGCCCGAGAAGGGCTCCCCGTGAAGACACACTGCACCCCAAGGAGTACACACACCAGATGACTTAGCACGTCACGTACAACTAGATTGTAATGCTGGAAACTACGGGTCCATTTATAAACCCTTTATTAATACATGATTAATAGATGCAGCCATATTTTTTAATAACTTACAATAAAAAGATGCTACAAAAGGCTTAAGCAAGACTGTCTTAACAGATGGTGCTATAAAGTGAATTATAACATGTACAGTAGCTAGCGCAAAGTAATGGATGTCCTCATTTAATAAGAAGAATCTGATTTTATGCAGCAACTTTCACGCTTGAGGCACCTCAATACACTTTAATGAGCCCTTGTGGCCTCAGCAATAGCTTGCACGCTGCCACCGACATCAGATGCTGTTTTAGTAAGAGAGCGGATGTTGGTCAGGACACCGGGGTTACTCCACAGTTTTGATTTTTAACCTTTCCTTGGACAGCTACCAAAAGCAGATGGAAGGGTCTGAAAGATGCCACCTCCTAACACTGCACTGCAGGGAACGACAAGCAAGCCTCAGTCCGGGACTTGAAACATCTTCAACCCAGGAAAAAAAAAAAAAAAAAAAAAGAGCATTATTACGACCACCAAAACCAGACTGGCATCTGTATCCATGACTATAAGGCACGCCGCAAATTATGTAATTTAATAAACACTGTAATAATAAAGTATTTATTTTGTATAATGAAGTGTTAGTGATTAGAAACCAAACACACACTGGGCATGCTGCTGCGGTTTCTCTTGAACCCTTGCCAGTATCACTCAAGGCTAAATATGTCTGCAGCAGGTTGAGAGTAAGTTCCTAGCCTTGTTTTGATCAGCCTGTCAAGTGTTTTAGCTGCCATTCGAGTTTCTTTATATCACACTATAATTGGCTGCTTTCTCAAGGTGCAGTGAAGGAAAAAAAAAAAACCAAAACCACCCAGCAAAACTCAGGCTCGTTTTGCAAAATTCTCCACTGAAACTCCACTGCTTTTCTGAAAGCTGATTTCAGTAGCAAAAGGCATTTTGTAAACAGCTGGTGAAAATAGACTGGAACTGAAAGGCAGCTTGCATTAAACTCCACAAGAAAGCCTTATTTACCCTCATGCGCTTTCTTTGTAGTGTCGATCAAACTACTTTCAGCTCCCACGGGAAGCCCTCGGAAAAATAAAGGGAATAAAAAAAAAAAAAAAAAAAAAAAACCAAATTACGTCATTCAGA
>JAVJGJ010000033.1:21521970-21533858 GCA_035590215.1 Microhierax caerulescens | reverse complement strand
GACCCAGAAGGGGGCTGTGTGCCTGTCCCCAGAAGGGGCTTGGGTACCTGGGAAGGTGTCACTGTGGCTGAGGGAAACGGGGGGCTCGGCTCCACGGAATGCTTGTTATGGGGTGTGGGCTGGTGGGGCTGGTGACCAAGGCGAGAGTAGGGTGGTGAGGTGGGGTCCCAGGGCTGGCAGAGGGGTTCCTGTGGCAGCCCACCCTCTCCTAGGCCCAGGGTCCTTGGCAGGGATGGGTTGAGCAGCAGCAGCACCTTGCAGGCAGAGCAGCTGTTCAAAAATGCCCTGAGGTCTGGGAAATTTCTGCATGGTGCGTGCACAGCCGGTCAGAAATGCTGTGGTGGTGGTCCCTGAGCTTGCAGGAGCATCATGGCCTGTGGGCTGGGTCCAAAGTTGGACTGGTGCTAAGGCAGAGACCTTGAAATAGGGGTTTCACCAAGTTGGCTGCCTGTGGGCCTTATCCTGTAAATTACTCTTCTGGACATCCTCCTAAGTACACATCAAGGGCCGTTTTTGGGCCTGGCAAGACTTGTGTTTTGAGAGTGTGTCTTGAGCATTTATTTGCTGCTTTGTGCTCCCTAGAGCTCTATCTCACTGACTTCTGTGGAGCAGAGCTCTCCCTGATGTGCACAGTTTCCCTTAAGTCATAGTTTCCAGGCTCACACTTCATCCCTTCCAGGTGGCACGGCCTTCGTGTTCAGCTGTGTGTCACATCTATTCCCTTTGTCAGCAGGCCAGCGCCTGTGGGGTAGCACGTGGACAAGGCCTGTACCGTGATTCATGGTCAGAGGTCTTCAGCACAGTGATTCTGGCATAACTCAGGGGCTGATGTGATGATCTGGAAAAGTCTGATTGAAATAAGCAGGAATAGTTGAGTAAGTCTGTAGGTACTTACTCTGAAAGCCACCATGCTCCGTTGCTTTCTTGAGTCCTTGCCATATTTTGTGTAAAAAGTGGTGAAGGAATGAAAGGAAGGCCCAGGCCCAGCGTATCCCTGCCCTAGAGACACTGCACGCAAACCTCTTGTTATTTCTTGTGTCAGTGTCATGATGAAAACAAATGAGACCTCTCAGATCTATAAAGTCAAGGCCATATGCAAGCCTTTTGGAACTGATGCTTACATACCTACATACCTTATCATCATCCCAATCATCTTATCTATCAGTCTGTTCATAATGGCTGAGCAATTAATTCCGCAGTCCTTGACAAATGATTCCACTGGCTGGTAAATGTTGAAAAACTGTGTCTTGGTGATTTTTTCAAACCTTGATTGAATCATTCTGAAGCTAAGACTTGGTTTTGTAACCCACAAAAATAACTGGCAACTGAATACCAGTGATGGATGTGGTTGTCGTAGCACTGAATAAGGTGTATCTGCAAGTGCAGACGAAGAAAGTCCAGTACATTTTAGGACGTTTTAGAAACCCAAACTTGCCTCCTGAAAAACTAAACAAGAAGAAAACTCATTCTGCTAATTTTTGTTCTCTGAACTGGGGCAGGGGGAAGGCAACAAATCTCAAGCATGGAAGTAATCACAGATTTGTTTCCAATGAAAAGTCTTTTCATTTTTGCATGTTTTCATTTTTGTAGTGGTCTTAGCCACATAGGTAAGGAAATACATTAATTTCCAACTCGTTCAAGTTGCTGCCATCTTTCTGTTTTGCTTCTCTAATAATATTTTCATGTCACTTCAGGTGTGTTTATAGTTGAAATGCATTGTGTGCCGTTTTAAACTACTTGAAAAGCTGATGAGGGTGGGTGCGTGACTCAAAGGGCGGGCAAGCTCTTATCACCTGTTTGGTTCTGTTGTGCCATTTCAGTGTGACAGTTGTTTTCATAGTGTTCCTACACTACTGTACAAGATAATTGCCTTGTAAGCCTCATTTTTCTGGCCGGTTGAGCCTCTGGCAGTCCATCTCAATTTTCCGTTCAGGAATATTTCCCCCTAAGCTGGCACTTGTAATTTTCAAAATGAAAGCTCCTTGGGATAGTGATTATCCCACTCTAGAAGTGTTGGTATGGCATGAGACATGGTGAGGCACAGATCCTGACAGGACCTTCTCTGAACTATTTATTTATTTAATATGCTGTTCATTAAAAACACTTCTCCATGGTCTTTTGACTTTGGTCCTTCACTAACTTCTGTGACTCTGTCACTGTGTGTGAATTAGAGCAATGTGATAATGGTTTTTTTCTCCTTGATGGTAAAGATAACTGAAGAATCAAGAACTTGGAGGTGATCCCACCGAATCCATTTTAATTCCACGTCCTAGTGTTAGGTGGTACCATTTAACTGCTCCTTGCTCAAACCTCAGCAGCCAGCTGCTCCACAGCTCTCCAACAATTTTTGTTTCCAAACTGCACCACTGCAGTGTAAATGTTAGACTTTCAAATGGGACCAGACAGATGGTTTTCTAAAGATCTTGATACATTATGCCCTCCATATCAGTTGCTCACCTGATACGCATCTGTATTAAAGAAAGCTATTGCCTTTTTTAAAGCATAATATAATCTCTAGCAACCATGGTGCCTAATTGCTCATTAAGTTGTTCCCTTCTAGAACCTTCTGTTTTAAGTCACTTTTATTTGTATTATTACCAGTAATAGTTTTCAGCAATGAACGCAGTCAACATGATGGTAATTTTATGGTTCTCTTGGCATGTGACCCCTCTGAATTAGGAGGGAGATACAGGGTGAAACCACTGTCTTACAAATGAGCAGAGTGACATATAATGCCTCCGGCAGGTTTCTCCCCAGAGCTTGCTTTTAAAAGAAATGCTTTCTCTCTTTTTCCTGCAGCACTACTTTTGAGTTTAGACCTTTTCCTTGCATTTCTAGTTACTTGTACACAGATGAATAGATTCAGCAGGCTGACATGGAGTCCTGGAGTCCAACACAAAGACATGTAGCCAGGGACTGAAGGGACAGATTTTGCAGGTGTACAACATTGTACATACCATGTGTAACTTCCTTTTCCTCCCTGGTGTGTTTGCGTTTGCCAGTCTTCAGGCACTTGAGTAAGATTGAAGGCATTAGGGTTCTTACCCTGTTCTGCTACAAGTGTTTTAATGCCTGTTAGCAAGTCATTTATTCTCACGTGTGCCTTCGTTTCCCATTTGCCAGTGAAAAGCGTAATAGTTCCCTGCTTCACAGGGCTGGGGAATATAATTTTTATCACGTGAAGTAATCCCTAAGTAGGGAGATGAGCACTATAAAGATTTAGAAATGAAGGGATACAATAAAAGTGTTATGTGGGCCCAGAAGCATTGTTGTTGTGTAAGAGTAGAAGTACTTTTACATCTTTTGGTCTGTTCTTTTTACAGATGGGTTGGGGTGATTTGGGAGCTTTTGGAGAGCCTTCTAAGGAAACTCCTAACTTAGACCAGATGGCTTCAGAAGGGATGCTTTTCCTGGATTTTTATACTGCCAACCCACTCTGTTCTCCATGTAAGTAAACTGGAGTTTTAAACTAGCATATAAGCGTGCCACCTTCTGAGGAGATTGGGACGTTTGCCAGTATCGGATGTGAACTAGTAACCAAACCAGTGATTACCCCCAGGGCAGAATTTGGATTTTGTGCTTTGATCTTGCATTTTGCTCCCTTTTTATTTATGTTTTGATTGGAAAACCTACAATCTTCAGTTCATACAAAGCACTGTTTCAGTGATCAAATCGGTCCATCTAAAGGATTTTTTTACTACATTATGGTTTAGTATTCTAGTCTTAGTTGCTGCGTTTTTTAATCTTTCTCAGTTTGGGATAAACAGACAAAGCAGTATCTAAATTGTTGCTGAACATAGTTTGTACATATTTTGTCTGATTCTGTTGGCTTTGGTAAGACTTTAATGCAAGGAGTGGCAGCAGGTCATGTCCTGCTTCTGATCCTGGTGGCTTGCAAGATTCCTGGAGAAGGGACAAGAGATAAAAGAAACGTTTGGGTCTGGGAGACACAGATATTTTTATCCTTTTTTTTTTTTTCTGTGGGGTGGATTTTTTTTTTTTCTTTTTTTCCCTCGAACCTGATTGGCAGCCAAGAACTAAAAAATGAAGAACGGGGGCTTTTTATTTGGGATTTCATTTGGGATATAATTTGTTAGTGTGCTGATGACTTCCTTGCTCAGAAAAGGCATTTAAAATATGAAATCCTGCTAAGTCAAGTGGTGGTACTGCATATGCTTAAAGTTAAACATCTGTTTAAATGTTCCCTGCAGTCAGGACCTGACTTTTATTGTCAAAGCTGGACAGCTCTTTCTTCACTGTTACATGACTTTTGTTCAGGCAAGCTTGAAAACTTAGCCTTAAGCATCTAATCAGTTTGTGTTAGGATTTCCTCTTAAATATATATATGTATGTCAGAAGTTCCTTTTATAATTACTGAGATAGAAGGGCTGCTACTTTGACTATTGAAAGTAATTACTCTTCAGCAGTGGGTAATTTAACAGAGGGGCCAAATTTCAGTGGGGTTTGTCCTGGCATAACTCAAATGGTATTGTATCAGAACCCGACTATCTCCTTGGCTCACTGGAGAGGGGAGTTGCTGTGTCTTCTAATGTGAGTAATCATAGTAGCTGGCTGTGGCAAAAGGACACTGACATGCTTCAGTCAGCATGCTGTCCACAGCCTTAATGCAATAATGTTAATATTAAGCAGAGAAAGCATGTAAAATAAAATGTTTTTTTGTTATTTGCAGCAAGAGCAGCACTGTTGACGGGCCGTCTCCCAGTCAGGAATGGTTTTTACACCACAAACGCACATGCCAGAAACGGTATGGGCTTCATTCCTGATTTCCCTTCCTCTCTCAATTTCCCTCTGTGTTTTGTAGGAAGTTTTGCTTTGGACAAATGTTTGGCTCGGTGATCTTCCCCCATGGATCTTCCGGAGTGGCACAAAAAGATTACCGTGTTAACTGCTGCTAATAAGCGTGAAATGTATTGCTTCCTCCTCATCAAGCAGAAAACCTCCTTGAATTAAGAGACATAAACAAGGCTGGTTGATCCATTTGCTTCTACTGGCTGAGAAGTGTTTCCTCTGGGCAGTCTTAATTGCTGTCTGGTGAAAGAAAGTCACATGGGGTGTATGTTAACACCCAGAGTAAAGAACAAGCTGCTTGCAGTTTAATTCAGCAGCCAGTTTTCTAACCATTTTAGCCTTGGCAGTTTCATAGCACTGTTGTACCTGTGGTGCTTCCAGGGAAGATTACCAGTTCTTAACATCCCTGGGTTGATTTTTGTTCCTGTGGTTGGTTCCAGTGTGACAGATGCCATGTGCTTGGGTGAGAATCAGTAGCTACGTGCTGCATTCACACTGCGTAATAGCAAATGTGCTTGGCTATCTCGGGCCTAACCAAAGCCACACCTTAGATTCTGAAGGCCAGAGAACTGTGGATGTGAGATGTAATTTCTTTCAGCTTTTGCAGTCTGACCAAGTTTATCAGTGATTTGATTTAGGACAAATATGCCTTTAGTTTAGAAAATATAAAGCAAATCTGCAAGAGCAAAGGCAACTCCAGTGCACACCTAAAGCACTTGCTGTCTTTATGAACCCCTGCTTTCAAGGCTCTTATCTTCATTCCATGGTGGCAGCCCCCTTTATTATTGGCCATGGTGTGCAAGGGGATGGAGTTCTCCCTTTAATCTCATTATCAATTTTTTCTCTTCATCTTGTGGCCTGGGAGGACTTCCAAGTGGTGACATTGCTGGGATTTCAAATTAATTGCTATTTCTGATCCAGTAACAGTGCTTCTAATGATGGGTAACCATGAGCTGCTTGCTCTAATATTTGTAAGAGTCAGAAAGATTTTTGTTTGTTTTATGCAGCATACACACCACAGGATATAGTAGGAGGAATCTCAGATTCTGAATTACTGCTTCCAGAGTTGCTGAAGAAAGCTGGCTACGTCAATAAGATTATTGGCAAATGGTAAACTTATTTTAAGATGTCTTGCTTTGAGATTTCAGTGTACATGTTTACATATTGTGAAGGAGCAGCATAACAACCTGAACTGCAGGGAAAAAAACCTGTTTTGAAGTTCAGATGTCCAACTTTTGAAATCTGTGGTGGATTTTCCCTCCTGCTGTGATCAATTTCTGAATGGAGTGTCACTGTTGCAAGTACATACATATATCTTCATACAAATAGTTGAAGAGGTTTTGGGGTGTGTGTGTGTTTTATTTATTTATTTATAAACCCTTCAACTCTTTGTGCTTTCATCCATCTATCACACAATTTAATCAAAAAATCCAAGATGTTCTGTTGGAACTTGCCTTGAGCACCTACATGCTTTTTATCTTTGGCCCCTGATATGCTGAGGCTTTTTGTTAATAGAGTAGACTAAATTGTGAAAGCTGCTTTTTTGGGGGCTAGAAGTGGTGATATAGAAACAGAGATGCAGACATCTCCAGGGCTACATCAAAGATTGTTTGTCAAGTGTGGAAAGTCAGGGTGGAAAGGAGGAACAGGCTTGACTGGGACAGTTGACACCAGATTTTTTAAAAGACCTAGAAGGCTGATGACTTCAAATACTGTGTTCAGTTTTGGGCCCCTCACTACAAGAAAGACATTGAGGTACTGGTGCATGTCCAGAGAAGGGCAACAAAGCTGGTGAAGGATCTGGAGCACAAGTCTTATGAGGAGCAGCTGAGGGAACTGGGGTTGTTTAGCCTGGAGAAAAGGAGGCTCAGGGGGGACCTTACTGCTTTCTACAACTGCATGCAAGGAGGTTGTAGTGAGGTGGGGGCAGTCTCTTCTTCCAAGTAACAAGCAACAGGACAAGAGGAAATGACCTCAAGTTGCACCAGTGCAGGTTTAGATTGGATATTAGGAAAAATTTCTTCATGAAAATGGTGGTCAAGCACTGGAACAGGCTGCCCAGGCAAGTGGTGGAGTCACCATCCCTGGAGGGATTTAAAAGCCACGTGTTTAGGAACATGGTTTAGTGTGGATTTGGCAGTCCTGGGCTAATGGTTGGACTTGAAAATCTTAAAGGTCTTTTCCCACCTAGATAATTTTATGATTCTGTGGTTCAATACTCTGTGAATATTGTCCTTCGGCTTTATGAACTTTCATGGAAGTACAGTATAATCTTTGTAGAGGATACAGAAGAACTTCTAAAAACCAACATTTTGTGATGTCTGCAAAGAATCAGAATGGAAAAGCCTGAAAGATACTCAGATCAAATGAGCCCGGTGGAATTACCAGTCTAACCGTTGAAACTGGTGCAGTTGTAACATTCAAATTTCAAACGCGCTTGTGGGCTGTAATGGAATTCCTTGGGGTCTGGGGATCTCTGAACAGTTGATTCACCGTTTGGAATAGTGCAGTAATAAATAAATACATAAATAGTAACTTCAAAACTACAAAGATACCAGAGGAGTACTGCTTGTTTAACAGAGTAATTCTTAATGAAGAGACTTCAGACAGGAGTACTGTCAGAGAGATACTGTTTAGGAAAGCAATGGGATACAATTTATCTAACAGTTGCATTAGCAAGTTAGAGGAGAGCAGGTTTGGATTGTGGTTGGATTCACTGGTGCTGCTGAAGCTGGAAAGAAAGCAACTAACCTAAGACAGTGAATTATTTATTACCACAAATCCAAACAGCAGAGTGGCCATGAAGAATCAGATCAGTGGGCTGAATGCAATAAGATGCAGTTCAGTGCTAATAAATGTAAATTCATACACCCAGGGAAAAGAAATAAACAACACAAATACAGATTGGTTCCAGGCAGTTATTCGGAAAACAGCAAATCTGGAAGGACCTGCAGCTGTTAGCAAGAAGTAGACTAAATATGAATGTGCAGTGCACTATCATTGTGCACCCAAAAACTGTTAATCCTGGACAGGACGAGGCAGTCTCTACCATTTGTGCATGCCACCTGCTTCCTAGAAAGCTGTAAAGAAATGCAAAGTCCAGTAGTTAAATTGGGGTCTTATCATAGCCATGCATAGAATTTTAGGGCTTTTAAGGACTTAAGTTTTCTAGCAGAAGATTTTTATATCCTTTCAACATCTCTTCTAAAAACTTTGCAGGGTGTCCTATGATAGTAAGTTCCACAGTTTAATTATATGTTTGCAAGTCAAGTATTTTCCATGACTGTTCTAGAATTTGTTGCGTTTCATTAAATATCTTTCTTTTTTGTGTTGTGGGAGACAGAGAGTAATCTGCATCTCAGTAATTATTTGATACCTTTTTCAATTCTCTCCTTCTGTGAGGTCTCTTAGGATGTTCTCAGAATAAAATATTTTTTCATGTCCCTTGTTGTAGAAACATCCAGGAATAGCTTTGTATTATCATATATATAAATGAGGAAAGGATAGAATCCTGCAGGTCAGACTTGCAGTTTCAGTTACATCACTGAGATATGTTCATAGCTGGAACGATGACTGTTTTCTGTTATAACTCATTTTGGAATAGCTCAGAATAACTCTAGGGATCATTTTACTTCAGGGAATGCATTTTATGCCACATACATTCAGGAATTGTGCAGGGGGTGATGGCACAAAATGGACAGGTTGCAGATGCAGACTTGTGAGTGGAAGCTGGAATAATTAAATAAGCATTAAGCTACAAAGGTCGTCTTTAGAGACTGGGAGAGGATGGGCGTTCTGTATCTTTGACGTGGTATAAATGAAGGAAATGTAGAATTTGCAGTGTAGGAGTTGTGGAATACAGAGGAGCTTTATTTTGAAATTAAGGATGGAGAATTTTCAAGCTGCATAGTAGAATGGAACTGTCATCAGGAGGAGGTAAACACGTTTAATGTTCACATGTGCACTTAAAGAACTCATTCTCATTTACATTCAGATCTCTTTGTACCATTTTGGCAGCATGAGTACTCCATAAAAGGGATGCAGATATAATGGTACATTTCATGAGCCTTGCTTTGTGTTTTTACAGCTCAGTGGTATAAAAGTGACTTGTCATAGATCAGAATCCTTAAGTAAAATGTTATGTACATCTTTGCAACGGCTTTGGGCAGTGTGGTCCGTCAGTGTGGATCATCGAGAGCATGAGAGAAGACACCAATGGAGGGAAATAATAGAAAACAAAGATTGGACTTTGGATTAAAATGGGATATATGCAAGCACTGGAGTAAGTCTGCATGGATGTGCTTGCAGCAAGTATGAGAAAGATCAAGAGAGCGCTCTGCAGTCATTTATTTGATTGAAGTGCTTCAAGATTTTTCTTCTTAGGCAGAGACTGTTTTCTTGCATGCCATTCTGATGAGATTTTTATTTGCTTCCTTGTAGTAGCATTTTAACTCATCTGTTTCTTCTGTTCCTAGGCATTTGGGTCACCGGCCCCAGTTCCACCCTCTGAAGCATGGGTTTGATGAATGGTTTGGATCCCCAAACTGCCATTTTGGACCTTTTGATAACAGAGCTCTCCCCAATATCCCTGTGTATAGGGACTGGGAAATGATTGGCAGGTAATTCAGCTACTTGCCCGGTAATGTTATTTTCTTTGCTTTCCCTGCTGACATTACAGTGCTGGAAGATAAGCGCTAGCGTAGAAAACCCATTTCAGTGAAAAAGGGTTGGCAAAACCAGCAGCTGCTTCAGAATCAGAATTACAGACCTAGTTGGATGGGCAGTCATCTATAGGTGCTTCACTCTGTGCATAGGACTTTTACAGTGTGTCAAGCATTGGGAATATCCTGCCTCATATATGATCCAAGAACCTTATTAGAGAGTGCCCTGAATATCCTGCAGTTCAGCAGTATGCCAGTGCAGAAAAGATGCTTGTAAAAGGTCATGAAACACGTGAACAGCCCTCCTGGGTCAGGCCCAAGGCCCATTTAATCCATTATAGTCTACAATGACCACTGGTATTGAATGCCTGTAGAAAGGGTATAAGAAAGCATATGTGGAGTGGTCTTTCTCTTATATGGCGGTCCACCTTCTAAAACTGAAGGTTGTGTCCAGATCTTTAAATAGCCACTGACTTAACTTCTATGAACTAGTCTTGTCTCTTTTCTAAACCCATTCATGTTTCTAGACTCTGCAACATCCTGTGCCAGCATCTCGTTTCTTGCTTTGCCCTCGTACTTCTGATCAGCGTTTTCCCTCTAGGCTGGGGATGGCCAATATCCAGCCTTAGAAGGCCTGGGTGGTGGTTTCCAGTGGAGTTAAGACAGAATTAAGGGAAAGCCTTGTTGGGAAACACACAAGGTGGACAGAAACGGGAAGGTATAGATTAACTGTCAAGAGGGATGTGAATTTCACATCTAGGAGAGGAAGCAAGGACAGTCCTTCCTGGGGGAAGGAGAGGTTTTGAAGGCAATGCTGGCACTCAAGCACTGTTGCCTGGGCAGTGCTTGCTGCTTCTCAGTTGTGGTTGTGGCACTCTGACTTTGCCAGTTAAAGCTGAGATAATCCAGACCTACTTCTGTGCTGTTGGATGCCCCTCACAGACTAGGTATGGTAGTTGACTACTAAACTTTATTCTAAACTCCTAACTACTTTTTGTAGGAATCCTGTCTTCCTAATCTCTACCTTATCATCTAAATTTAGAGTTGAAGCTTGATTCTGAGTACCAAGGCAAACCTGCAAGTTGCATGTGGACTGTCTAGGGATGTGACTGCTCTGGAGTGCCATCTGCCAAAGAGAGATGTTTGCTTATCCCATTGAGCCCTAAAGGCTTCCTGTGATGATTTCACTCCACTACTTCTCTTGGAAGCTGGTTCCATTCTGTACTGAAAGACTTCTTTATTCCTTCTCTTCCTGTTTGTAATAACCTTTTGTCTGTTTGCATAACACCATTCTGTGCTCCAAGTCTGCCGTCTGTGCCATTCTTGTCCATTCACTTTTTAGTCTGGTATCATCTTATTTCACTTGCTGTTACTCTCCTGAAGACTGCCCCCAGCCCTTCTTTGCTTAATTGGTGTCTAAAGTTATTTCTAACATAATGTTTTTAAAGCAGCCCAAGCTCTGATTCCAGGATTTCTCTGTCTTGCCGGAAGTTGTTTTGTACTTCTGAAAATTTTACTTGCATTTCAAACAGCTCTCTATTGAAGGAGTAGCGACATGAGATCTTTAAGCATACTACCCCTATTCTGCTAGCTTAACAGTGAAAGGTCAGTGGCTCAGGTTTGTCCAAAACTTGCAGTTGTCATTAATTTAGATCGAGCTGTTTCACTGCTTTCTCTCGTAAGAAATAATATGGTGACATACTTTTAAATATCTGAAGAGAGTTTCCTGGATAGCAACTGTGACCTCTTTGTCACCTACTTATATAGTGAGTAAAGGGGAGGGAGGAAGCCTTTTTATGTTGTATATTCCTTAGGATTGATTTTTTTTTTTTTCTCCTCTCTGGTTCATTTTATCTTAAGATATTATGAAGATTTCAAAATTGATCTGAAGACAGGTGAAGCCAACTTGACCCAGATCTATCTGCAGGTACTGTCTATTTTAATACTGGTTTCTAAGCCACAGTGACTTTATGCTTCTTTTTTTGGAGAGATTTATATGGCAGAGGATGAATCTGTTAAATTAATTTTTATTGTTGTTTACAGGAAGCTCTCGATTTTATTAGCAAGCAGCAGGCCAGCCAGCAGCCATTCTTTTTATACTGGGCAATCGATGCTACCCATGCTCCTGTTTATGCCTCCAAACAGTTCCTGGGCACTAGTCAGAGAGGACTGTAAGTCTTGGTTTTGTGGGTCTTGGGTTTGTTGTTTCTTTTTTTAATTAATACCTCATGCTGCAGAAACAGAAACCCTAAGCATTGTTTTCTAGATCCGAGTATATAGATAATTTCTCAAAAGTGTATACGTGTGCTGAAATACATTAGTGAGAACTTTGCTTGGATTGTTCTTTGATGATTTTACTATAATCTGAAATAAAGATCATGTGACTAAAATGGGGTGGGAGGGGGAGTCTAAGCTCCT
>JAVJGJ010000033.1:21503883-21521944 GCA_035590215.1 Microhierax caerulescens | reverse complement strand
CTGTATGTGGCACATATGATTTTTTGGAAGGCTTTTGTATGATTAGTGCCTGTTTTAAAAGCCTATAAATGAGAGCAGCAAGTAGAAAAGCATGCATGAAAACTGTAATTTACAGAAGGCAAAGAGCTCTGTAGATATTGTGAGCTTTGCTTCTGAGAGTGCAGTTTCAAACCAGCATCCATAAGCAAAACTATATTCTTAGTTTCACATCTATGGCAAAGTGGCTTGGCCTATATTTGAGAACGTTGCAGCTGGATTTGTATCAGTTGCTGGTCTCTGTCCAAGAGTGGCTTGCATCTGAATGAATTCTGACTCTTTAATACCCAAGAGAGGTTGCTCTCTGCAGGTAAGAGACACAGGTTTTGCAGTGACAATGGAAAACTTTATTGCAGGACCTGATGCATAAGAGAAATATTTCTGCAATATAGGTATAAATTATGTCTGGTGAACATTGTGGCTGATTGCAGTGCGTTATGCTATGTGACACTTTTCCTCTTTTGTTGCCTTTAATGTTTTGCATCTACTTTTGCTTCAGATACGGGGATGCTGTGCGAGAAATTGATGATAGCATTGGAAAAATCCTAAAACATCTTCAGAAACTGGGTATCAGTGAGAACTCTTTTGTGTTTTTCACCTCTGATAATGGGGCTGCTCTCGTTTCAGCTCCTGAACAAGGTGAGACTCAGATGAACAAACCTGGGCTGGGGCTGTGAAATCAGGGCTTGAATCTCTGTCTTGGGGGGTGGGGTGGGGAAGAGACATGTACCTGGGGTTTTCCTTTATGCAGTTAGGAGAAACCTCAAAATGCAGAGCGTTTATGTTTAGAGGTAGCTTATGTTCATTACTTCTGGTCACTGTTGGAGGAGTTACCCTTGTTTAAGTGGACTTTTGGCTTAAGCCAGTGTGGTTGTTCACCAATGTGCATTTCTACTTTGTGCTCCACTGTCGGGGGATGAATGTTTTTTAATTTATTTAGGACCGGGCACAATATCCATCTGCCAAATGCATATTTGAGCTTTCTGAATAATTACAGAGTTCAAGAGTCCCTCCTTCTTTAGCTCTCATCAAAAATGTCAAGAAGAAAAAATATTTTTGTTACTTTGCAAGTTTTCTTTTGTTTAAATGATTGTTTCTCTCAGAGTCATTGCAAATTGATTTTATAACCCACTCTTCTATTTGGAGGCAGGCTGTCTCGTGGTTATTGGACCACAGAGCAGGGAGTATCCTGAGTTCTGCTTTCAGCTGAACCACTGTGTTTGACTTTGTGTAATCTGGAATAGGTCACAACACCTCCCTGTTTTTCCTCAGCAAACTTAGCTACAAGGTTGGGTTAAAAACCCAGGCATTCCTGCAAAGCACTTGCTATCTCTGAGAGTGAACATCCAGGGAATGCACAATTATTTTTCTCACTCTTGTATCTGCATCTAATACTGCTCTGGTACTTTAAAAGGATTATGAAAAAAAAATACTATTTCTGCCTGAAAGTGTCAGATTTCCTTTAGTTACAAACAGCGGTTAACATCCTTAAAGGGAAGGAAAATGCTAGCAAAATACTTTCTGTTTGTTTGTATGTTGTTTGTTTTTTTTTTCTTTGTTTGGTTGATAGCAAGTTGTGCTTAACCATCACTTTCTCTCTGTGCTGAAAAGACACTCCTACAATTTCATCACAAACAGATATTTTAAAAAAATCCAACCCAACATACAAACAAACAAAAAAAAACCCCAAACAAACAAAGCCCAACCCAAAACAACCCTGGACATCTTATTTGAAGAAACATTCATGCAGAAATGAAAAGACAAATCTAGCCTAAATATTTCCTAGTTGACAGTGTCCCTTTGAAATACAGTGCTGCCTATTGTGGTTTTTTTAATGGCTTCTTTTGTCTCGCTAGGAGGAAGCAATGGTCGTTTTCTGTGTGGCAAACAAACCACCTTTGAAGGTGGCATGAGAGAGCCAGCTATTGCTTGGTGGCCTGGACATATACCTGCAGGAGGGGTGAGTGTCTGCTTTTAACAATTCTGATCAGTCTAAGTGGACTGAAGTGAATGGAGTTGTTCTTGCTGGGTTCAGTGAGCTTCGGTTCAGACTTCTAACGTGCCCAGCGTGTCAGTCCAGATGCTTGTCTGAATAAGAAGCTGAATGCTGCCCCAAGAGAACAATGCCATTCTTGTTCATTATTGTGAATTTGCCTCTAGAGTGTCTAGGATCAACACTTCTGTGAGTGCCAAGCAGTCTGGTCTTTTTGTCTTCCTGCTCTGTTTAAACCCTTTACTCTTTTGGACCATGCTATTTTTAGTGGGTTATATATTTGAAAAAACTGAAGTATAAAGACACATTGCTAATGTGTGTCCCAGTCTAGAGTAGGAGTGTTTTGCCCACACACACTCTCTGTGCCCTGAAGTATCAAGTGATTTGACCCTCAGGGCTCTCACTTTGGTGTTTGATAAAAGTTCCACTTGGGGGAGGTTTAGATACCAGACTGTTGCTCTTTCCTGCCTGTACAGATATGATCACTTCAAAATAATCCTCCGGTGGCACTACCAGCCTCTCTTGTCCCAGTTCTCATTAAAGAAGGATGCAATCAATTCTTCTGCAGGCAGGGTTCACAGTAAATAATACAGATTCCTTCCCCTTTGTGAGCATCTCTCATCCCTGAAGAAAGTGATACTTCATTAACTGGGCATAGTGCTTAAGACTTCGAACTATTCATAAATAAAACATTTTTCTAAGTTGCATTCCTTTTGATGGTTTAATTGAGTCAAGATAATGATAATTTATCGTTTACATTTAGTAGGAAGCCATCAGATACCTTAGATCTGCAGCTGAGGGCACAAGGGTAGTTTGGTTTCATCGTTTTTTTTTAAAGAGTTCACAAAACCTACTAGGGATGTTTTATTATTTTTTTAATTTGAAATGAAAACAGTCTTTTTGTTTAAATTTAAACATTTCCATAAAGCCTTTACAAGCCAAGTACAACAGCCTTGGGCTAGCATGCAAGAACATGAAACTGAAGCTGACTGTTTTGTTTTCCATGTCCAAACAAAATAATGTGCTAAAAGTAAACATGCATTGTAAGTGGGGACAAGTAAATAGGAGATTTAAAAATTCTTTCCATTGTAGTAACTCACAATAATTAAGAACATGAGTAGAGAAATCACTGCGCCTGCTTATTTTCTAACTGTAACTGGCTGGTACCCCTCTCACGGGTAGTCTTTTGCTTGTAGTGCAGCGGTGAAGCTTTACATGGTGCAGAACACTCTCAGTAGCCTGGTGTGGTGCATGGCTTCTGCTTGAGGCCACAGCTGAAGCTGCTGTTTGAATTCCTGTTAACAGCCATTTCTGTGCAGAGTTAATGTGTTTGTGTAGGTGTGTGGACTGACCCACACTATACTATCACGCATGCTTGGTGAGCTGGAGAGTGTGCTTAAGGTTTATTGGGGCAGTATGCGCCTGAAAATCCCCTCCTCCACCACTGCTGATATCATCCTTGGCACTTAAGCACATGCTTAACTTTAAATCCTTCCTGTCCTGGGCTCCAATTCATGATGCTGCCTGCCAAATGTCTGCATCTGCAGGTGTTACATCCCAGATGTCCTCTTGGACTCCGCTCGGGTACCTTGAGGAGCCTGTTCTGAACTCTGTCCCCAGGACGTGCAGCTTTGCTCTGAGTTAGACTCCCATATGATGCTACTGATACGTAAATATGTAATAGCTACTTATATGTCTTTTCTGCTTGTATTCTTGCCATCGAGGCTCCAGCACTGGTACCCACAGCAGCACTGACCACAGGTGAGAGGTTTGGCATTGCTTCTGTGTAATATAGCTCAAGCTGTGTTGGCCTGTAGGGCACCTGTAGTTACTGATTGATAATTGCCTCTTTCACTGACATGAAGTGACAGAGACACGTGTTTGCTAGTACAGTTTTGGCTTCTTTTCTGTATCTTACAGAGTCTGTAGCTTCAACATCTTCTTGACTATTGGTTTTTAAATCAGTCAGCCTAACTCCTGTGTAGTCTAAGTAGCTGTAAAACATGGGGAAACTGCTTCAAACTCCTCATTGCTCGTTCTTTTCAAAAGTGTTGAAGGAAACAAAGGCTTGGGAGCCTTGAACCAGGGTGGAAGCAAAAAGCTTCTCAGGAGTGCCAAGCACAAAGCTGAAAGGGTCAATTCCTTCCTACACTGGGGTTGCTCCAGGAGCAGTGGTTGTTCCTTTCCAGCCGCAGACATTTTGAGGAGCGGACAGACAGTCAGTGACCATTTCAGCACAACTGCAGCCAGAAAAAGAGAGCTTGTGTCTCTGGCTAGTGAAATCCAGTTATTGAGTGAAAGGCTTATTCCACTGATGGGATCTGGCAGTTTATTAATGACCTTATTGATATATAGGGTTGGGGGGTTTGTTTTTATTAAAGAATACATTTGTTTGCTGAAATAAAGGAGTACCATTTTATTTAAACAAAAGAAGTTAGGTGACAGGATTGTGAACACTTGGCAGGATAACAATAGAGGTTAGGATAATTGGTGCAGTTGGCTGATTTGCAGTTTTTTGGGGGAGAGGAATGCCTCAGGAGTGTGTGTTGCTCTTGGCATCAACATTCAGTTAATTCTGGTCCCCCCTCAGGAATATTTATTCACACACAAACAGGCTTTCTGCAGTTTCCTCCTCAGCTACGTTTTCCAGGTGAATTCACAACAAATCAGCATTTCAACATTCCCCACATCACATCTGCCTTCTGGAAGGATCCAGCTGGAAAAAAAAAAAAAAAAAAAGAGTCATATTCTGTTGGTATTTGAATCCTCCTTCTCTCTTCCCTCACCCTCCTCCCCTTCCTCTCTCGTGCCTGCTTCCTGAAGGAGAAAAGAACATATCAACCCAAAGACAGCATTGCAACCTTTTCTTCACTATCTCCCATGGGGCGCAAATTGAAATTGAATTAGACAGGGATATCAGGTCTGCTTGCTGTGATAACTGTAAAAGGATTTTATTTAAAAACACCCTGACATTTGTTCACCCAGTTTCAAATATTTAGCTTTCCTCCTTTCCATTCCTGGCGGGGGCGACTTTATTAATTGTCGCCTTTGATTCAGAGTTAAAGCTTGAAAGCACTGATAACAGCAGTGGTGACTATTTCTTCTAGCAACGTGGCCCACAGCAAAAGGATTTCATTTTCTTAAAGACGTTATGTGTATACTGAGAGTTTATTAAAAAGAAGGGGGGGAAGGAGGGGGGAAAAATCCGTTCTTACGTGCGTAATACCGGCTGTTTCTCACTGATACGAGCAATATCTGATCTCGCATTTTTTTATATATTATTTATTTTCTCTGGGCTGTTGCCCTCTCTGGATTTTTCTTTTTCTTTTCTTAAAATAAATAAATAAATGGGAAAGGCAACTAGAATGAAAGAGTACTGTTGACAGGAGAAAATGGTAATTTTTTTATTTTTCTCTGAAAATACTTCAAAGTTTTATATAAATATTAACCTTTCCCCCCTCCCCCCTTCTTCAATGTGGTGCTGCAGAGCACAGATAAATCCAAGTGGCTGTGGCATGGGCATTTAATTTCCTTAAGAAGTTTTCTCTGCTTCACGGAAAAATGTTGTCTGAGACCAGAAACGTAATTGGATGATTAAAGAGAGTCATCTACATCTGGTTATGGTTAATAAGGGCCAGTACAAGAAGACCATAGTGGCCCCACAGGATTGTCACAACACGATGTATAAATTAGGTGATATTAGAGGCACGAGTCTCAGGTCACTGATTGCCTCTTGCTGCCTGTTATCAAAAGATTGAGGCGAGGGAATGGAGTGACAACAAGTAAAGTGACTTTTGGATTTGCCTTATAAATTGTGAGAGGTCTAATTACAAAAAGTCTCAGAAACCAGTTTGCCCGCCTGCTCCTGACGTAGCAGTTGTCAGGGAGCAGACGTGTGCCAGATCTCCTCTTTATTAGACTCCAAGCTCTGCATATGGTGTTCTGCTGACCCTGCAGCTCTCCAAAGGCATGCTCAGGGTAAATTAGCCGGCAGATGAGCCTACAAGGGGCTGAGCATCTTCATCTTCGCTGAGATGCTGAGTGCTTGTAATCCCCTTTGAGGGAGTGCAGCGTTCCCAACACCAGTGGCTCATGAAGCTGTCCACCTCTGTAAGGAGTGAGCTGGTGGTTTGGGGTGTTGGTACACTGTTTTTTAATGTCAGTCCTTTCTGAGTGCACAAGCAAGACCAGAGAAGAGCCTGTGCAAAGGGCCCATCCAAGGAGCACGCAGCAGCGTCCCGCAGCTAATCCCACGGACGACGTGGCCAGCTTTGGTTCTCCCCAGCAAGGTGCCCCTTGCAGGGCAAGGAGCAGGGTTACACCATCAGAGCTCGGTTCTGTTGCCCTCTCCACAGCTGTGTATCGGAATATCCCCGTTCTTTTCTCCATAGGGAGGGAACTTGATGTATACATCTGCTTTTTGTGAGGGATTGGTGGGCTCACCTCTGTTTGTCACTGCCTACAAGGACAGGCTGAGCATGACCTCTCTCAGGCTGCCTGCTGCAGCAATGCCTGTGAATGAGGCTTAACCTCAAATGCCCAAGACCTTCTGCAAGACCTATTGATCTTGGTCAACTGATCCAACTGCTTTCCTGGGCAAGGATTTCCACGGTCAGGCTTCCTCTTGTGCTTAGAGTTTTGCACTTTGTTTTCTTCTTAAGAGTGTGGAAGTAGTATTCTTGCATGCAGCTTTAACATTATGCGTTCCTGCCAACATCTTTTGATGAATGAAAGCCATTAAAAATTGAAATTACTAGAATTAAATGATGTGATATTGTAACGTTAAACTTGTAATTAGTCCCCTGCATGTTGCTTTCTCCAGTTTCTTTCTTTTTTAAACTTAATTCTTCCTTTGTATTAGCTTTTTTCAGCCCAGTCTCTTAATAAAAGGCTTAGTGTCCCAGCGAAAATAGCATTTTTCCCTTTAGTTTTTTTTTCTCTAGAGTCAGCATCTCACAAAAATTCATTTATCATGTTATCATTTGTTGTCGTATTTAAGTAATTGGTGTCAGCTTTCAGGCTGGGAGTCTGTTTGTGAGTAGGAAGGGGATTCGGAGATAAAGCGTCATTGGTAGTCCCAGCATTGTAATGTTCACACTGCCATTCACAAGGCTGCTGCTAGGACTTGGATTTCAGTCAGAAAGTGCTTCTGTACTTACAGATGTGGGCTTGTATCAGATGGCTTCTTGTTTCCGAACAAGTGGTATGGCTGAAAAAGGCTCTTTTATGTCGCATCTTGTGCTCGTGTGTCCTGGTGCAAAACAGTCTTGCTCTTGATTTGAATGTATCCGCTTTAATTTAATATGTCACTGGCTAATTAAACATCCTGCAACAGGTAACTGCAGCATACTGCAAGCAGGGTGGGAGGAAAGATTCAGAAAGAATCAGTCAGAACAGACTTTTTAGGTTTTTAAAATATAAATAATTAAGACCAGAGAGATAAGTATGGCTTCCAATTAAGGAAAGGGAAAAAAAAATGGGGGGTGGGGGGTGGGGGGGGAGGAGGAAAAAAAAGCTTGCACATCTCCTTTGGTGCCAAAACCAGATGTTTTTCTCCCTTATTAAAATATATACTAAAAGTACCACAACTTTACAGTTCTTGATTTTTGGAAATGGTTTGCAGATGAAATCATTGGGCTCTTTTTGTTACTATCCCTCTATCCCTGTGCTTTCTGGGAAATCTCTCAGGGCATTCTGGATTTCAGAGATGACCTGGAGAGGCTAGAAATCAAGGACTGTTTTTATCACGGCGCCCCCCCCCCCCACCCGGTTTAAGTGCTGTTTTTTCAATCCACAAATTACTTGCAATTTGCAAAATTCAGTTGAACTCGGCAAAAACATGCTCCTGTAAAGCAGATACATACAGAGAAGTGAGAAGAAAGAGAGGAAAATGAAAAAATGAATCAAAATGCAAATGTTCACTGGAAGTGGAGAAATATGGATCATCTGCTTTCTTTTATGATTTTAATAGGAGGTTTGCTGGTGACCACAGCACTGTAAAGGGAGATATTCTCAAAAGACATTTAGCAGAGAGGGAGGTTCAGGAACCAACGCTTCTGCTTGGCGGAACCAGCCTGTTTCATTTTGGCTTTTACTGAAGGTTTTTTTGCAAATGCGTTTCTGTTGATTTTTCAGGTCAGTCATCAGCTGGGCAACGTGATGGATCTGTTCACCACCAGCCTCTCCCTGGCGGGACTGCAGCCTCCTGGTGACAGACAGATTGACGGCATTGACCTTTTACCTGCCATCTTGCAGGGCAAGCTAATTGACAGGTTAGTTATGAGCCCAGAGCTCCGACCCTTGCATGGTAACTGAAGTGATGCCAAATTTTGGCTTATTTTTTAAATCAGGTTTACAGAAATATTTTATAAACTGAATTGATGCCTCTTTGCTCCTGCTTGGTGAGGTGAGGTAGCACCAGCGATTTACACTTTGTGCTCATTCTCCAGTGGAGCAAGCAGAGGTGGGATTTCCTGACATGTGGCATGTTGCCATACAGTGGAGTCTGGGGACAGATGAAAATGTCAGGGGGTTAGCAGGGATCCCTAGAACAACATATGGCAATAGGGGAGATAAAAGCCTGAGAACTGTAGCCTGGGTAGGGGAGAATACATTATTTATTACTGGAAAAACATCCAAGAGTATGCTGGGTCCTTATAGCCCCTGCTCACAAGAGGTTGAAGGTAAAAGCTGCACTGCTGCAGCTGATCTGGAAGCTCACCTCCTCCCAAGGTCCTGTACCTGTGGATGTTTTTGCAAGAATAGATTTGGGTTAAAGACCTGGGATCTTTATGGGCATGGAGTATTGTCAGCTGTTGGGTAGAGGCACCAAGATCTGACAGCAGATATCCTTGGTGCTCTCACTTGAAGGGCTGGAGTTCAAGAGAGGTCTTGTAGTTGTGATTTTGATGAGGAATTTGGCAGCCTGGGAAACCTGAAAGCAAACATATTCTTCGTCTGTGAGATAGTAAAGAAATGTATGCATGGAAAACATATTTGAGTTCTTTTCTATGTTGGATATGAGCTTTTGTTCTGTAAAATTGCATTTGTGCCTGTTAAGCAAAAAGTATGCCTACAGGATTACCTGAGAGCTCAGCCAGTGGCTGACATGAGGCATTGCAGGTTCCTCAAACATAGTTTATCCTATCTATACTTCTAAAAGTTTGTAAGGCTGCTTTGTTGTTTTAAAAGATAATTTCATTGCAGTCACTAACTGCAATGGAACTGGTGCTGTTTGTATAACAATAGCAGTCACTCATGGCACATCATGGCTTTTTCTTTTTTCTTTTTTTTTTTCCCTAGACCTGACCAGGTCACAGTTTCCACAGTCCCCCAGAAACTTTCCAGGAGATGAAGTTGTTGTGTTCTTTTAAGCTTAAAAAGGAAAAAGTGAGTGAGAGAAAAAAAAAAAATCAGTAATAGCAGAATTTAGAGCATGCACTGTAATCCTCTTTCAAAGATGGATTTTTTTTTTTTAAAAGCAAAACCCTAACCCCCACATCTTCAGTCAAAGAGGCACATAATAGCTTGTCAAATAGTGAGTGTTTACAGCAAGGAAAGAGGAGACTGGCATACTTTGTGGCATATTTCTTTGGGCTTTTGTTTAATGGTACTGGTTTAAATCAGGTTCTGTACTTGGGCAGATCTCTCAAGCTGCCTTTATTTCACTGGCATTTCAGGTGCCTTAAGAATGCAGGAGTGGGCTCTGCTGGCAGTGGCATTTCCCATTTGTTCATGAACAGTTCCTGGTGACAAAGGAGAAAAGCTCATCCTTTGTGTAAGGCACCTGCAGGGGAGGCTGCAATTTTAAAATAGAAGAGATCTAAGGCCACTCCTGTCATTCAGACATGGATATTTTAATCTTATCTTGCATTTAGGGATTGTTTTTTCAAGGTGGCATCACTACAGTGAGTATTTTTTGCCGAGTGGCATCTCTGAACGAAAGACAAAGATGTATGTACCCTACTGACAGTGATAAACAGCTTCACCATCTTGTCCTGTCAGCAGCCTGAAACAACTGGAAAGAAGAGCTGACTAAGTCTGATGTCCCTGTGTGACGACCTCCACCAACAAATCAAACCTCTCTCCTGCAGATAGTCCATTTCAGTAAAATTTTGTACTCTTCCCTCAAACAACAGTAGCATGTTATTGGGGGATACTGCCAGGAATGATCCCCCAGGAACGGGTATTGTGTGCACATGGGTGCAGACCAAATGGTTCAAGTGAGGTGCATTTCTCAACTGTATTTTTAATTAGGAAAACCTTTGGGGAAAAAAATTGCAGTTTTCAGTGGTATGTTTAGATAGTGCAAAGGGAGGTTTTGCAAAAGAAAATAGTCAGGAGATAATAAAACATGTCCGGCTGCCAGGTTTTTCCATACAGAGTTTTTCTGAGGTGCCACCCAGAACAGACCAGCACCTGGTGTCCTCCCCAACAGACTCTCCTGTCCATGTGACACTAACGGCACATAGCTTGGTGCTGCAATAAAGTGGAGACTAAGCATCACAGAGTCTGCAAATCCCCCTTTCTCTTGTGTATAAATTATACACACACACGCACGCCACTTCTGAGACATTTGGTGTTTAAATCGGCATGCTCTATAGGAAATAACAGGGTCTGATAGTTCAAGGATTAACAATCACTGGCAGCCAAGCTGTATAATGTTTCATTCTTGCGCCGTGTGAGCTCTCAACTTGATGAACACTTTAAAAAATGTTAATTGAAAACGTTGCAGTAGAGACTATTAGGAGGCAGCCTGTTTCTGACTGATAGCCGAATCGGAAGTCAGACACCATTAAAGTGTTTGTCTCCCTTATCAGTGAGGCTGCTGCAGTGGTGGCTGCCTGGGCCCAGCGTGTTGGCGTTTCTCATGCAGCTCTGCTCTCCTTCTCAGGCCCATATTCTATTATCGTGGCAACGAGATGATGGCGGTGAGAGTTGGGCTTTACAAGGCTCACTACTGGACCTGGAGCAACTCCTGGGAGGAGTACAGCAAGGTAACAGGACACTGACCTGCACCCTGGTCTCCTTGGTTCTCCCAGGGAAAAAGAACCCTTTAAAGCAAAGTTTTAAGTTGGGGAATGTCACTGGGGCACTTGCAAACTAGCCTATTATTCACAGCCTCTTAAGAGCTACCAGATCTGCTGGTGAAGAGGTGTCACCCCTCTACTGAAATCGGAGACAAGTAAAGGAAAATGAGCAAAGTCCACGTTGTTCTGAGGGGTGCTCCCTTTAATCAGAACTTAATGCCCCTTAATATTCAGCTTCTTTCCCTGTGGAATTCTGAACTTTGATGTGTACCCTTACAAAGTTTGGAGTCTGATGCTGAATTGATCATGTATCTTTCAATTTCTAGTACAGAAGACCTGGTGCCCTGAACTATTTAAATGGAATAGGGATGGGTTTGTTTGTTTGTCTTTTTTCTTCCCTTGAAAGGGAAAAGGAAAGCCATAGGAACCGCACAGTGGAAAGAACAGCAGTTGTTGAAAACAGTAGAGTACATGTACTTAATCTATTATCAGCACTTTTGCAAGCCCATATCACACTATAAGATGTTTTACATTTTATTTGCCAAATAAGCACAGCTTTTGTAATTTCCTGGCTGATCTTCTCACAATTGGATGTTAAGCACTATTATTTTTCTTCTTTTGTATCTTTCTTGCCTCAGACTTGTGTACTAAACTCTGGGGCATTTCTTGAATGGCAGGTTCACACATGTGCTTTGCTGATTATACCTTTAGACATGAACTAAATGCATTATGGCACAGCTCTCAGCAATTTTGACAGCAGGCTGGTATTGGGGAGGGATTGTTTGTATTATTTTTTATTTTATGTCTTTTTTTTTTTTTAACTTATGGTGGGTCCTCAAGGCATCACAGGTGCAGAAATAAGTGCTGATGACATTTGTCGATATAAAAGTGCATGGTTTCTTTCATTGGGATGTCCTGGGGGTAGAATGAAACGTCAGCTCCAAGGGAGTCATTTACATTCAGGGCTGTAAATATGTGCATTTGTCTTTTTAAGACTGTAATGCTCCAGGAATCAAAGTTTCTGTTTTACACAGAGGAAGGAGGAGGAAGGTTGGCTCCAGAAATGCATTGCACACTGCCTCAATGCTAATTCTACGCAGCTAAAATGAGATAACATATCTGTCTAGGTTAGTATGCAAGTAAAACCCATATATCACACAAGGCACAGTGTGGAGGATTTTCCCTGTGTGAGAGACACTGGGAGCTTGTATGTGCGTGTGTGTGGGTACATGAATGGGCTTAGAGGCATACTTTTCCCGTGTGTGTGGAAGATAATGTCACACATGAATAATTGTTCTCCATTGTTATATAAGCACATACACACACTTACCTTCCTAGCTGGGAAATAAATTAATGTCTGTGTTGATCTAAACTTATTTGTACATGTCTGAGTATGTGTGTAGCTGTGATAATGGGGACCAGTTACTCATTTCAAAGGCTCTCCTACTGTGAGCAATGGCAGTTGTGCAATTAAGGAATATTTATTTCTTTTTAAGTCTTTGTTTAACTACTGTCTGATAAAAGTCAGCAATTATACTGTACATCAGAGAGATTATTAAAAATTCACTTGCTTTCCTGCAGCTTGTATCACATGTGGTTGATGTGGGTAAAATTGGAGCACATTAGTGGACAGGCTAGCCATTAACAACATGCAGAGGAAGCTGAGACTGAAATTTGTTCCAATTCTCCTCATGTCCTCGAGGCATTAATTACAAACCTTGCAAGTTTAAAAATAGAAATAAATCAGAATGCAGAACAGTTCTACAGTTCTGAGTCCTCTTTTAGGAGACCTGTAATCTCACCTTACGATACAGTTGCCTCTTTTAGTGACTGGTTTTCCCAGCTGTATTGGACTACAGTTACACTGCCAGAACCTAAAAGGCCAATTTGTTTGCTAATTTCATTTGAAAAATGTATTTAAATACAAGCACGTCTGCGGCATTAGGAATTCTGACTGCTGGCAGGTTTGCTGTTCGATAAGTTTGATTTGCTATCCCAGTAGAACTTCAGCTAATGAGGTCTTGTTAATTGTATGATTTTTAGCATGGGTTCCTACCATGTTGTGAATCCAGTGTGATGCTTTAGTAGACTTCCAAATATACTCTCTCTGTGTGAAGGTCCAAACTCAGACATGGAATAAACAAATTATCTGGTTGGCATGTCACCCATTTGAAAGAGATCTGAAGTTGGCCAGATGTGTCAAAACAGCTGTCTGCAAATTTTTAAGAGGTTTGTTTTATGGGTAGTTGAGTATCTCGTTATTTTGACAGATACATGGCATGTTTTAGCCAAACCTTCTTTCACTTTCAAAATTCCCTTAATTGACAGTGTGGGAAATCATTGATACAGAAAACTTGCACTGTTTTTAATCCACATTCTGTGAGTTTTTGTTTGACTTTCAGATGAGATTATAGCATTAAAGCAGCCAGAACCACGTTTTCATGTTGATATTGGAAAATGTGAAAATGGTGCATGTCCTGGGTCTGTTTAGGACTACCAGGGCTTTCAGAATTAACTAGAAGGAATGTGTGCAATTTTGGCCTCTAACCTGGAAAGCTATGTGTTTCATTGCGGCATAAGTTAGTTAAGTAATAAAATATGTATACACAAATAAAAATGTACCAGAGAGACACATTTTACAGAAAGCAAAGCCTAGCAAAGCAGAACGGGGATATAAATGCTTCTCTCCATATGGCACTTGGAATATTTACATTGGAATGATCCCATGCAAGCAGTACACAGGTTTACAGTCATCTTAGACTCCCATGACATTAACATGCCCTTACTGGTCTGCATCCTCTGCCTTATGGCCTGGGATTAAAATTTGTCATCTTTCACAAAGATGAAGTGTGCTGTTCTGTTCTTCCTATTTTTTGTTTGTTTATTTTTTAACCCTCAAGCAATTTTTTTCTAGTCTGATTCCTGTCATAAAGCCTTGTAGTCTTTCTCAGTGCTGGAGGATACCTTGATGCTGTCTTTTCTGCTGGCTTAACTTGATTACTCGGGTAACTTGCATTCTTGAATGGTTAGTCTCTTGAAATCATAAAGGGAAAGCTCACTCAACAGAAGCAAGTGAGTGTTAGCACTCTGTGGGACATTGTCTTGTAGATTGCTTAGGATGCTTATTTGGGTCAGTTTACCTGGCTTCCATCTCCTTTCATATAGGTGGCTCATATTTACATAGTTTGACATCTCTGACGTTCAAGACGTGACAAGTGGGACAGAGATAAATGAAAGGAAACGTTGCTTAAAAAATGTGTTTATATTTTTAAATAGTAGAAAAATTGTAAATAGTTTGGTGGGGGCAGAGAGATCTTTCTCCAGCTCAAGGGTTGACTCCCTGTTGCTCTAGAGCTGGTGGATCTCAGTGCATAAGCTTTTCCACCATCACTGACCAGCTTTTTTCTTGTAGCAAAAATCAGTAGTGATAAAAATAGCCATGCGCTGTGTGTTGGAGCGGAAGTAAGAACTAAGGATAAAGCTGGGGAGATCCCTCTCTTGTGTGGTGTAACATGCAGGACTTTTACTGGAAGTCTCCTGTAAAATGCTGTTCTTGTTGCTTTCACCATTCATCCTTTTAACCTGTAAGTCATGCTTGTTCATTACCAAATTTGAACTGGATTTCAAAGTGTGTGACAGATCATGCAAACTTGGCGTTTCTGTTTTACTGCTGCTGGTGCCCACAGCCGTGATGCCAGGTGCACAGCGTCCCATTCCTCAAATACGCCCGCTGAGTCTGCATTGTTATGAATTATTTTGTCCACTGGATTGAAGGGAGAGGTACATTTCACCTTCCTGGTTCAGGGGAGGTCTGAAAGCAGGGGGAAAAAATGGGTATTCTCTATGGATTTATCTGAGTAGTTAGCAAGTCCTTCAGGAATTGCCTAATTTAATGCTACGTAGAGGAGGCAGGAGTATGAGCTGGCAGGAGAAAGGAAACTTCCTTCTGTCTGCCCGCCACAGAGACTATCCAGCAGAAAATAGTTCTCGTGCCCTCCAAGAGCAGTGGTGCAAGAAGGGGAAAAAATAATTAAGAAAAAAAAATGTGGAAAACGCCCTTCAGTTTGTTGGAGAGTGGCTGATAACATCAACCTTTCTGCTGTCAGCTTAGTATCTTGTTAGTAGTCTTCAGTGGTTTTTCATGAGAGCTCCTGTGTCTTTAAATGATCGGTGTAGGTGCCTGCCAGAAGACCCTATTGTTTTAATGTAAAATGCCAAAGGGGTTATTCCTGCTGCAGTCTGTCTGATTGCCCTTCTCTTCAACGTGAAGGGATCGATAAAGCCTTTTCTGCAAGGGGGATGTGAAGTCAAGTAGAACCTCACAAATAATGACATTTGATTGTGGCCTTCTGAGCATATGAGCTAGCCATTGATCGCTTCTGCTTGAGAGCCGCTGGAGCCTTGCTGATCTGCCCATCTTCTGGGGTCTCTTCCAGACAGTTAACACATTAGAAGCAATTTTTGTTCAACAGGGTTGAAGCTTGGCAGTCACACTTGCAGGTGTCTGGTCATTCAGAGCTCCAGTTTGGGAGGCTTTTGCTGGGAATTGCCGGGCAAGTGAGAACAACCACTTACCCATGCTGTGGCAAGCAGCAAGAAACAACATTCCTGGCTTTAATTAACTGCTGTTCTTTTCTCCTTCCAATATTAATACAGTTTTGCTGCTCTGGGTTTTGTGTGGTGGAATGAGGAGACATGACCAGGAGACAGACCCCAGATTTGCTGCGCCACTATCAAAATCTGCAGCCGCTTGTCAAGTCGGAGGGATCTGGGATAGCGCCAGTGTGACGAATTGCCAGAGGGCTTACGTTAACACAAGTGGTGATTCCATCGCTTGGCGGAGAGCCCAAACTGGCAACCAGCTGTATTTGTCTCATGTCTATATTGACATAGCATCTGTGGTCCATTTGCTCTGGAAATTAAAGCATAAGCTGTGCAACCAATAGCTGCTAGATCTTAGGAACAGAAAACCAATCCAGGTTACATGATTGCTGGGGAGAAGGGCAGAAAGACATGCTCGCGGAAAGGTTTACCTGATCTGCAGGAAATGTGGTGGTTTTTTTTAAAAAAAATAATTGCTGTAATTTGTCCTGCAGCAAACAGGTCTGCACAAAACCCTGTGCCTGTGTAAGAGACCGGGTGCAGGAGCTGAGCTATTTCTGGTTGCCATCTGATGCTCTTTTATGGGCTCCCTTAGAAGGCATTGAGCCACTCTAGATAGGATCTTATGGTTTGGCTTTCATGCTTTTGTAATTGAGGAAAAAAGCTCTAAGAATTTGCTTAAACACAAGGAGTGACCTTTCTACTTTGTTTGATCAGTGTTACCTGTGAACATGCAAATTACCATGGATGGTGTGCAGAGTAAAATATTAGGCACGTGCTTTAACTTGCTATTTATCCCCTGCATATTGTTATTAACAGTCTGACAAATAACTAGCTTGAAGGAAATAACAGCAGATGAAGTGGTAGTTGGTTTGGGGTTTATTATCCTGGTGGATAGGGCTGGCATAGCTACCTCTTTGCTCTTCTCAGGCATAACATAGCTTTATTTTTGGGTGAAGTTGCTGTCATGCTGGCGATGCCAGAGAGCTGAAGCTGGTCCCTTGTTTGTGTAAATGGGGAGAGCTCCTCTGCAGCCTATGGAATGATGAGGTTTTTGCTGCTGCTGGGGACCTGGCACATTTACATTTATTGTTAAAGCATGCAGTGTTCTTGGGTCCACAGGGCATGTTGTCAGCTCAGGCTTTTACCAAAAAAAAACCCAAACAAAACAAAAAAACCCACCCCAAACAAAACAGAAAGAAAAAAAGTAAAAAGGTTTTGTTTAGTGAAAGGCAAAAAATTATTCCAAATGATGACATGCTTTAAAATTATCATCTAGAAGACAGTCCCCTTCCCCATCAGGCCTGTTCCACAGCCTGCTGGGGTAGCAGAGCTGGAGGGCAGCTCCTCTCCCACCCAAGGCATACACAAGGAGTTTTGGCATGTCCCTTTGCCCCAGCTCCCAGTACCACACGTGACCAAATTTACATGCTTCCCAAACAACCACAGGCATTGTCCAGATGCTCCAGAGTGTGGATTGTCTCATCTTTAAATATTTCTCAAATTTCAAGCAGATTTACTTTTTGCTCCAGAAAAGAAAAGCAATCCAGACTTGGGGATCTCAGACTTTCAGTTCACTGGTATACCCATCCTGAGAACTGAAAATGCTTTGACTTACAAAACAGAATGGCATAGAGTTATGGATGATAAATTAAATATTCTTTTCTGTCAAAGGGACAGAAGACTAGGCTTCTACTTGTATTTGTAATGTATGACTTTGATGTAGGACAATGCCTTGATGAGGGGTCTAAGAATATAATTTTATGTCTTATTTTTTGCTCATTTGTTGATGAGCAGGTAGAAAATACTTTAAACTCTCTCTGTGGGCTGAATATTGGCAGTTACACAATACGTAAAGATAATAATAGTCAGTTTTATTTGTGGAGATAAAGTTGAAAGGCCTTAGAAATGTAAAGGGTGATTTCAGCCATATTTTAAGAGTTATATTTATCAATGTCGTAAAATGATATTCTTGATTTTATTTTTTGATTTATTTTATTTTTTTCCCCAACTGACTACTTCTGAAAAGGGTATTGAGTGCTTAGATTAGAAAGACAGGTAGCTTTTGGCTAGTGGCATCAGGCAAGTTGTCACAGCACTTTCTTTCCTGGGAGCCTTTGGGGTGTAGCCTGGGCTGTGTTCTGGAGTCTCAGCTACAAGGACTTTATGAGAAACAAAAGATAAAATGTAAACAGAGGATTCTATAAACAATTACCCAAGAGACTAAAATCTTCTTTCAAACTAAAGCATTTGCAGCTGAAGAGCATTGTACCAATTAGCAGGCTCTTAATTAAATTGCTTGTTTGATTTGCATCCAAATTATAATTTGGATGTTATGTAGGCTTTGATACCTTTTCATTAACCGTTCCTTTTAAGGAGAAAAAAATAATCTGTTTTTCAC
>JAVJGJ010000033.1:21484248-21503862 GCA_035590215.1 Microhierax caerulescens | reverse complement strand
CATCGCAAGGTGGGAAGGTCAATCATTTTTGTATCCATTTAAAGTCCATTATTAGTAGGCTACTACAACCTATCAAGCAACTCTCTTATTTTTCCAGTCAGTGATTCAGGAATCTATAGCTCTGTGCAGATAAATGGGATTTCATGGGCTTCTAAACTTCTTGCTTTATTGAAAAGCAGAATATTAACTGCTCCACTGACCAGCTGTCCATTAAAAACACAGGATATTTTTAGAAAATTGTTTGCCAATCAAATCCTACCAACATCTGTAGAGAGCCTTTTCAGTTTGTTTGTTTTATAACTAAATGCTACAGCTGCTTTCCCACCTCCATTGAAATATTCCCATTTACCTTCTCTCCATGTCTGTGTCCGTGTCTCGGGGCATTTTGAGGTATTGTAAGGAGCGCAGCATGTTAGCTGGAATTGTAAACCTGAGCTTTAACAAGTTCATTTGGTGTAGTCCTTGCTGGTCTGTGGGGCCCCCTGCTTTATTTGCTGTTCAGTGAAATTAGTGCTTTGCATTTTTTGCTATTCCCAGGGCTTAAATGGGTTCTGTTAGACCTCAGGACTGCAGGCCAGGCTCTAGGTGGTTAGGGAGCTCAACACCTGGCTAATAACTGGCTGGGCTTCACGAGATGCAGCCTGGCAAGGCATGCAAGGGCAGATGCGGATTGCTTGCTGTGCTGGACTGTAGAGCAGGTGGCTCGTTCTATCCCTCGGTGGCCAGCAAGCACTTTAACCCATTGCTGCTAGCAAAGGAAGAGTCCCAGTACTTGTGCCCTGCGTATCCACTGCAGGGATTATCCCAGCTTCTGACCCTGTAGACTTGAATGTTAGTGACAGGAATGCCTCCAGACAATACAGTTCTTTCAGCCCCATTGTGCCTGGGTAACAGCTTGCTATGAATTGGATCAACAAATGCACCCATCTCTTTAAAATTAACCAGATTTGCTTTTTCTTCATTAAAACAGATCCTTCAGGTCTGTTGTCAGGTGCTGGCAAGCTGAGTTTTCAGGGAGGCTAGCAGATGCCTATTGCCTCTCAGGGTGATGCCCCTTGTTTGGCTGGATGTTTCCCCCTGGGACTGTTGCTTTTTGATGAGAACTGCCAAGTGATCCGATGCTCTCTGTGTATTTCAAAGCCATAGAAAACAAAGAGAAGATAACTTTCCACGTGCAGAATTCTTATGATTAAGTGGTTTCACCTCTTTGTCTTCCGTTTTGCCATTTCATTTTAATGAATATTTTATAGAGATTACTTTTTTATAAGGCAAGAATGTAAGGCCTGCTTCAGCTTTTATGTCAGTGCGATGCCAACACTGTCGACTTATTTTACACCATCAGATCAGAATCCATTTTGCAGACTGAAGTGGGCTCTCGGTTTAAAATAGTTCTGGGTGTTGTGGGTATGTTGGAACAAGGTGCTGAAGAAAGTGGCATCAGCTAAAATATTGCTCCCTCCCCTGCTTCACCCTTGATGACCTTTCTCCTTTTCACCGCAGGGCATTGATTTCTGTCCCGGGCAGAATGTCTCTGGAGTGACAACACATACGCAGGAGGAGCACACTACCCTGCCACTTCTTTTCCACCTGGGGAGGGACCCTGGAGAGAAGTACCCATTAAGGTGAGCCAGTTAATGAAAATGTGGAAACTCAGCACTGTCAGTATATGCTTTGTATAATTAATTTGCCTTGATAACTGTTTCTTGCAATCTGCTTGAAAACTGTCCCAGAAAGCCATTACTGGTGAGAGTAGTAAAAGGAGAGGAACATTCCTTTGTTTTCAAATGGTCAGTTTATATGGATGTGCACGTGTCCATGGCTGGACTTGCCAGTCTGTTCTTGTTCTGTATCCTACAACCCAAAAAGAAGGCATGTAAAATGCATGCTTTTGGACAGGACAGGATTGAGTGTAGGACAGCTGTGGAATAAAGTGGTGGTGCTGGTGAGCATGTGCATCAGAGCTGTGATTCTCTGTGTGTTTGGGGCTAGGGAAGAAACGACTAGTGATCTTTGCGCACTCTGCCATGTTTTTCCTCTGTGCATTGGAATCTGTGGTTGGCAAACGTGGTAACCTTCCTATCTACTAGCACCTGCTAAAGGAGCTTCTCCAGAGAAGAGGTTCTTTAGCAAGAGGACTTTCTTCCCAATCCTGTTCCATCCTTGGACTCTCCTGGCTGTCTGAATCCATTTTGCTATAAGCCTACTATTGTAATATTTATCTCTGGCACACACCATGCCCTGAGAGATTTCTGTAAGGATTTATGTAGTCATCAGCCAGCACAGCCCACTTATAAACCTGCCACCTCCAAAAAAAGCTCCCAATGTGTCCCCACCTCCCTCCCTCCTTCCTTCTACTGACTGAGTTTTACCCTGCGGCAAAACTAGCTGCAAACAGGGGCATGCAACCTCATTCCTCACCGGTGTCTCCAACTTGGAGAATGTGGAAATAAACAAAGAAAAAAATAGTGCTGCTGTGACTGCCTGCACAGAAATGGGTTTGTGCAGCAGCTTTAACAGAGAGATGTTTTCTGAGCTGACAGGACTGCAATTACTCAACTGTTTTAAATAATTGAGTGGATACACTCGCTCCATTGCTTTCAAAAGAATTGAGCCTGTGCTGTCCACTAAGTGTTTTCACTAGAGAGAGGAGAAGAGGAAAAATATTTTCACTTCTCTCTCACTTAACAGATGAGCACCCTAGAGGTGCATTATGCAGTGTATAACGCTCTTCAGGAGCCCAGAACGTTAGCTCTTTCTTTCTATTGCATTTCAGCACTAATAAATAAAGCAAATCTGCAGCTCTTATATTTTGATTTCAGCTCAGTGAAACTACACTACTGGGTTGGGATTCCAGATGAGACTGTGCCCTATTCAGTTTAACAACTCTTTTATTTTAGGAAGATGAGTGGATAGGAGTGAACTCTTTTTTTCCAAAAAATAAACAAATGGGTAGCATGAAGTGAACTGTAGTTCGCCTACTATTTGTGTTTCCTCTGAATGTGAGGGAAAGGGGCTCTTCCCTGAGAGGTGTTGGCAGGACACCTGCTTCCCTGTTATTTAAATGTTCTTTACCACCACCATGGGCTGAGCATTGAAATAAATTCCAGTGTTAGAACTGCAATCATTTCTCATACAGTTCCATTGATTTTTGGACATTCACAAGCTGTTGCTTTGATTGAATTTTATGGTGAGATTATGACATGATTATGGAAAGCTGTGATGTTTAATATGCAGACCCTAACAGAAAGCCTCTTTTTAGTAAATGAATCTTCCTTTCTGCAGCACGTTCTGTTGCTATTGTCTCCTCTCTGGTCACAATGGAAAACTCATGGGAAGTGGGTCTCCTATATCAAATGTGATAATTAAATTATCCTCATTTGTGGAGCTGTTAGTGTTGTGTATTTTTATTTGGTTTAATTATCCCCCTTGGCAGACAGCCTGTTGGGAGTCCCAACACTAATGTTTCTCAGAAGGGAATCCAGCGTTCTCCTCCAAGCGTACATCTGTCTGTCCGTACACGCTGGGTGTGCTCGTATCGCTTGTGCTCCAGCCTTAGGTTTGGGTGTTTGCAGTCCGTGTTAGCCACGCTCCTCTGTTCCCCCTCCGCAGCCCTGGAGGAACAGGACGTATTGTATAGCTCCTTCACCAGCATGGCTCCTCTGGTGCATCGTTATGTTGCCAAAGCAGTTAGAAAATTCTGCATTGCACCATCGATTTATTGGTACCTTTCACTCTTTTATGTAATTTACTTTTACCATTTTGCTTTGTTAAACCTGTACTGGATTTTATTAGTTTTCCTGCTGCTGTGAAACAGCAGCATAGCACACTGATGCCTTGTTCTTTCTGCCTGCTTTTGCTTAATTTTTATTTCATTTATTCCTTACTTTAGTGTAGACTTTTCTTCCTAAAATTATTTTAATAATCTGTTATATCTCTTGATTTGTGTTAGTTTGGAGTGGGGTCACATGCAAAACCACCGGTGAGAGGTTTCATTGCTGCACATGAAGGCCAGGCATCACATCTCACTTCCAGAGAGATTTACTGCTTATGTGTTTGGACTGCTCTAGGATTGTAGGGGATCTCCGAGCCAGGGCATCTGACAAATAAACTTGAACTTTGCAATGAGTGGCAAGGCTGAGCACATTGCTCCTGCTGCTGCACAGCTGCAGCAACGCTCTTGACTTGCAGCATGTTTATGCTCAGGCAGTCTCATCTGAAATGTCTTTGGGTTGTGACACTGTGCACACTTAGAGACTTTTTCAAGGCTACAATTTCAGTTCATCTAGTAACGTGGGGATTGGCCTTTTCAGTCTTCGTTGGAGAACTGGCTGCTAAAGGGATCACTGAAGGTGGAAGTCCTTCAGGATCTAGAGACAGCATGTAATGTTTTCAGTTCCCTGGGTTTCATGGGGAAGCAGGACAAGTCCTTCTTCTTCCTGACACAGGTCACTGGATTTCCTGGAGCCTGCCTGGAAACAGTATCAGCAAAAGCTTATCTCCCACAGGAGCGCTTTTCATGCAGTGGAAAAACTGGCCAGGCAATTACAGGCAGGTCCTGTCATCATGTTGAGGACACGTCTGGCAGTTTGGAGCCATATGGCACCCTGCACTTATGTTCCCCTTCATGTAAGGCTGCACATGCATCCCTACCCTCATCTGACTAGGAACAGGCCCTCCCAACAGGGTTGTAACTGACTCTTCCTGCCATTGCCCCTCTGATTTTGGCTGCATCACCTCCTACGTGCACCCCAGCTTCTGCCTGGGGGAACAGTTGTGTTTACCTCTTCACCTTGAATGATAAATTAGATGTTTCCCCTGAAGAGAATTACTGTTGTTTCTCTACAGTCTGGACTGGAACTTCCCCCTGGCAATCCAATCCATGGACTTTGCTTTTTGTTAGCTGGGATTCATAGCAGTGCCAAATGCATGTTATGAGTTCTTACACTGCCTGAGCTTGCCCAGGTGATGGCATATTTACAATGTCACATCAACAGAGTGGATGGAGCAAGATCCCTGTCCTGTAGTTGACCTTCAGGACTGACATGCTCGGTGCTGGCATCAGATACATTCACTACCAACCTCTTACCTCCCTCTCTCTTGGAAGGAGGAGGACTCTCCTGAGGACTGCAGGACTTTGAGCTCCTAGCGTTGAGCGAAGCTTGGCACCATAGGACAAGCTCAACATTTATGTGGCTGCAGGGTGAGGTAGGGCACGAATGCGCCTGAAGGTACTGACCAGGCAATACTGGCGTCTGGAGTGACTGGTGGCTGTAATAGGAACACCTGCAATACCAGGGTGCTTATGGGCAATATATGTCAAAAAGTGTGGTTACTGGTAAATAATTTTCCTTTCGGTTGTGTAGTGGTAGTGTAACTGCACTGTTATATAAGTAAGAGTTACCTTGTTATCTGGTCCTTGTGTAGTGAGAAGTGAACCTTTTGGATCTTTTGCCATCCAAGCGATTGACTAGATCTGTGTAGGCTGAGATAGAAGAACTGTGTCTTCATGTGTGCCCCCCCCCCGGTAGCTTTCAACTTTAAAATATAAATAAGATTGTATGTTAGGCAGCACACAAAGCAGAAGCATTTCCCCCAAGTCTAAGCAGTATTTTGCTTCCTCCCTAAATGCAATTACTAGGGGTTTTTGCTTCACGCAAAACCACTCAAACTGTGGGGTGCCCTTGTTACCAAATTTATCAGAATGCAGAACTGAAAGACCTGATGGGTCTTGTCCTTTACTGAATTGTGTTATGTTTGGGATATTGTGCACCCACCAAGTACCACATAGGGAACTTGTTTCTTCATTCAAACCATATGTGACAAATTCAGTAAAATTATCTGTTAGTAACATCTTCACAACCAGTTGTCAGTTTTATTACCCAAGTCACAGATTACTGTTTATACACACCCTTACTAAAATATTTCATTGCCAGTCAGGAAGAACACAATAATATATAGCAAAATCTGGCACAGCTTAAAATACAGTTAACAAAATACCTAATGCAGACTGAAGTAGAAAGTGTTTTGAGTCAGACTCCATAGCTGCAAAGATAATTTATAACAGAAATCTCTGCAATTCTGTCAGTTTGAGCAAGAGCTGCAAAGCTTTAGTAACAAGTACGTACAGCATGCTCACAGCTTGTTGATACTCCAGGTTAGTAATGACTTCTGCTTTGAGTGATTAGCCTCTGTTCAAAACTGAGCTTACTAACTTTTGAACATCAAAATACCTGTGTTTTACTTAGGGCAATAGATTTTTACTATTATGGAAAAAATGGAAGCAGTAAGGCTTGGTTGATGAACATAATTATTTTAGAACACATTAATTAACAAGAGAGCTCACAAGTGCCTATTTCAAGCAGATGGAAAATCCAGGAAATCATCAGAGAGGTAATTGCACTGGTTATGAAGCCAGAAAATAAGGGAAGAAGCTCCTGAAGGGAAGCTAAAGGGGAAAGGATCTGATGGAGAAGTTGCCAGTCTCACCTTCCTGATCAGAGCAGAAACCTCACTATGGGGAACAGAGAGAAGGTGCAGAACAGGGGAAAAAAACGTGTATAACAAAAAGCCAGAATCTTGCCCAGAAGAGATGCTGATCTTCATCTTCTTGAAAAAGGAGGAAATTGTACTGGCTGCATTGCAAGGACAAATTAGCTGCTGCCACAGCATTGAGGTGTTCCTAGAACTGTGGAAACCATGGAGGGCTATGGATAAAGATCCTCAGTGATGCCAGTAAAAACATCGAGCATCAACCATGCAGGAGCTGGACGCAGCAAGGTTTTCAGAAGTACGCAAGCCAGGTGTCACAGCCAGTACATAGCCAGCCCTGGGGGGAAGAGGGCTGAAGAAAAAATATGTCTGCAGAGAACACTCACTAGCCTGGGGACTAAGAATGGAGGCAAACTCATCTCGACTGATAGCTGCCCCGGGATCAGCACTCTGCATTGTGGCACGCCATCTGATCAACCTGTAACTCGTGCTTAATCATGGCAGACCAGCAGCCTGCAGGTATTTTGATGAATAACTGTCTAAACTAGAGTGATGCTTTATAAAAAGGAATATTAGAAGTAAAAAGCCATATGAACCAGTTTCAGAAATGCAAAATGCAGTTTGAAATGGCTATCTTCTTCTTCAGAGACATGCCCAGGCAGTGCTACAGCCTCAAGAAAGTAGCCTGAAGAAAATTCTGCTTAAATTATGATTCAAAAATACCACTGAAGCAACTAGCAGGAGGGTCAGATGGATTGTTGTTATTTTCTGTTGCCTGTTCACGCAGAGACTAAGGCTTTATGTAGTCACTACCTTTATCCCCTCTGCCGTTTCAACACTGTAGTTGCTCACAGTGGAATCCAGCAGAAAAGCAGAATTCTCAAAGCTGAGGAGTTCCAGTTTCCATGAAAATAGATGACAAGATAGGAGGGTCAGCATGATCACATCCTCTTGCTGCAAGGAAGGCTGTGGATACCACTAGAGAATCCACGCAGGTGAGAGGCATCATCAGCACTCCCAGTACTTGTGTGGCTGACTGGCCACATGCCTCACATGCCTCTTGAGGGTATTTGCATCTGGGTCCTGCAGATGCTGCTGGACCAGAGAGGTGGATTAGGATATGGGGCACCCTTCAGACTTCGCTTTGATTCCTTGTTGGTTTTCCTTTGGCCCTGTGAGTCTCTCCAGTAATTGCAAGTTGCAATGTTTCAGCAGCAGAGCCCCAAACCTGTTGTCTGCTTCATGCATTGTGCAGACTTTAAATTGCAAGTAAACTTGGTAATAGAAGAGAGGAACTGAGGAAGACTGAATAATAAGACAAGATCAAGGCTTGCATACTACAGTGCTGAGCAGCCTCAAAGCACTGATAACCGATAAAATCAAATTACCTGAATCTGGGTGTATTTCACAATTAAAAACAATATTTTTAATGAAAATAATTCCAGTGGCAGGAAGTAAAATATGCAAATCATTACCCATGTTTTATGCTCTTCCCATAACTTTGTGTGCATCTGGTAAAACATGCTATAAATGTGAGAGCTGCTCTTAAGAGCCCACTGTCAGGTTTCTATGAAGCACACTATATAATACCCATTTTGTTACATTCCTCTCAATAACAACATGGTCCTGTCACTCCCGGGATAGACATACTGCACTGTGCCCATACATGAATCATCAGGACAAGGTATAAACCACCAAGATCCAGATTGCAAAAAATGCTGAAAAAGCTCTTCAGTGTGCTCCAGTTCTGATCTGTTTGAGGGTGTATTTATGATGGTGGAGAATCGCCCTCTCCCTCTCTCCTTACAGCTCAGGATGCTAGCAGGCCTGCAAGTGAAAGGCTGGAAGATTAAACCGGAGCTCTAACACCAAAAGTAGCGTGTGAGACAAACCCTCCTTCTTCTGAACCTGAATTTCAGCGTAGAGCATGGTGGGGTTAATAGCAGAGCAGGTTACACTGGAGTTGTTTGGCGAGGGAGGAGATGGGAACAGATTGCCAAGGCACAATTACACTAAATGAAGGAAGCACAGGCCACACCTGTGCCTGGGACCCAGTGTTCTAATCCAGCCCTGATTGGATCTCCAGAGACTTCCCGGAGGTAAAGTGTCAATTAGTGTAATGACCCTGGACTTTGTCCACTCTGTTCGCTCATTCTGAGCGTGGAATAATTTCATGTACGCTGGGGGATCCCTTTTAGCAAACTCCTCGCAACACCACCTGCTCACCCTCTCATTCTTCCAGTGCTATTCCCAGATCTCCTTCCTCAGGATTGTTGAACTAGAATACGAAATGCAGCATGCCCCGGAGGCAGTGAGGTCTGGATCTTCATGCAGACAATAATGCCCAAACATCTGTATAGATAATACCATCTTTTTTTGGAACAGAGAATGTGGCAAACCCTGTCCTGGCAGCCCAGCGCTGCATACGCATTCAGGGAAATGATGGAACTCCATGTAGGAGAGGTTCCCAGCTCTGTTAACAGCTCAGACTGATTACCATGAAGTAATTATCTCCATTTTACGTACAGATTAAAGGCACTCTTCTCCTGCAGATTTTGTCTCAAAATGCACTTCTTGCATAGGGCTGGAGGCAGTTTTAACCCCCTATATGCAGTCAGTAAATAGGTTATAAATCACTGCCTGGATCGTGGATCTTGGTGCATGTTGTGAAGCTAAACAGGTTTGTCTCAGCAAAACCTGAGCTCATCGGGGTGAGAAATGGGGATGTGCATGGGGCCAAGTCAGGAAAACCAAGCCCCACCGCCAGCACCACGTGAATGCCAGCCCAGGACCAGTGCCACCCCGCAGGCATTGCTGTCCCCTGCTATGCACAGAGACTTGGTACATGTCAGGATGAGGAAGATTGTTCATGTGATCAATGGAGGCATCTGAAGATGATCTGTGATGATCTTCCAATATTGAATGACACCTTACGGCACTCGGGGTCTGTCGCTGTCGTGTACTTCACCACAAGGAAGACAGCTGGAATCGGATATGTTTTAAGCTAGTGTCAACAGGTTTAGCCAGCTTAAGAGCATGTTAAACCCTACTGAGACAAGGTTTATAGGTTAGCAGTATGACTTGGAGCATAATCTATACGTGTTCTTCAGCTTTAGCCAGCTTTGTACTTATGTGAGAAGCGCGAGTCTTTTATATGTGCCAAGCTGTTTCTATCGTGCTTTTGGGGAAGTCATTCAGCCTATGCTAAGTGCTGAAATAATCTAAAAGTGTAGAAGCTGCAGGGGAGAGCAATTCAAAAACACCAGGAGCTGAGGTTAGGCCAAGATTTTCTGTCACTGCTGAGCTAGCTGAAAAAGCCAGGAGTGTCCTGAACATGGGAATTAAAGCAATAAGATGATTTAAATGACTCGAGCCTACTTGTTATACTGCGGCATTCACGTGTCTTAGGTTGCTAATGAGCAACAATGCTGTGGATAAATGCAGTAGTTAAGATTACAGCAAAAAGATTTTTCTCATTGCAACAGGACTGGCATATTTGGAGCAAAAAGCAGCAGTCATGACAACATATTGTTTATCTTTTATCCAGAGCACAGCTGTGTTTTCTACTGGTCTGTCCAGATTATAGCTAATTTGGAATCCTATGTATGAAAAGCCATTTCGATGGATGAAACTGGGCTATCTCTTTAGCACTTAAATATTTGCAAAGATGCTGTGGAGCTTAATTAGTTAGCAGCAACATTATCTTATGGGTCCACTTCTAAAAGAAGTTCTTAAATGCTGGAGAGGTGACACAAGTATGTGACAGAAATAAACATGTTACATAGTTACAAGAGCAGCAGTAGGAAACATTAAATAATTGATATCTAGAGTATCTGTTATACTCTAACAATTGATTAAAATATGTATTAATTCTTATTAGTCCTTAATATGAGGATCTTAATAAGATGTGATTAGCTCAGGTTTGCAAGAGCTTTCAAATCATGGCACAATAGGTGCATTAGAAATCAAAACTACTGAAATACACGTGTCTCCCTAAACTGTGTTTCATCTCTGTTTCCATCGCTAGACTGCATAGGCTTTAAAATGTTTCTGGCTCCCCGTTTCACCCAGTCTCCAGCTCAGATGTCCAACATGCTGCGTGCATCCCTGGTACTCGCCTGCGGTTTTAGGCAGACTCCCTCGGTGCGTTTGTCTTCGCAGCCTTTTCTCTCCATGTGCAGGCTCTCCCTTCGCTGTCCTCTGCGTGTCAACACAGGTTAGCTTTAAACCCTCTCTGCCTCTTTTAAAAATCGGGTTTGATTTTTTTCAAGCATGCTGCTGGGCGGGCAATCCTGGGAACTTGAAATGCGACCAGAGGGCTTCCAGATAAAATCTCACCAAACTGAAAGGCCGTTGTGCCACCAGGATGCAACACTGGCTGAGCCAAGTGATTGCTGCCTTGCCTGTCCTCATCAGGGTGGGAGGCGGAGATGGTCTTTGGCAGCTCCCGGACTTCTGCCTGTACCACATTTTTGAGTGGTCTTTGGGGCAGTGCAGGAGGAAGCAACTGGCTGCTGTGAGAGAGCTAAGGTGGGATGCGTGGGGAGAGGAGCAAGCAAATTCGGGAGCTTCTCAAGAATAGTCTAAATGTCAGGGTGGTCCGTACAGATCACACAGGCGGTCTCAGTGATAGCCTCTCCACCAGGATACAGCTAGCTGGGTGTGAGAGCCACAGATTAGTTTGCTCAAGCTTGTCATTTCAAATTCCCTTCCGGTTCTCTATCAGCAAAGCTCAGGCCCATCCCCACAATCAGCTTCTCTCTGGATGGCTGCCGAGATGTGATATTTATAGGGTTTACTGGAAACTGTTGGCACATTGCTGGGCTTTAAAATGTGATTGTTTTTCAAAGAAGGAAATTAGCTGGAGCGTGAGGCTGGTGGCCAGCTTGGACTGTAAGCAAAGGGAGCCCGAGGTCAGGACCAGGCTGCATTGTTTCTTTTATCTTCAGAAGTAATTTGCCGCTCTCTGTGTTTTAAGTGACTCTTAAGGTGATGGACAAAATGAGATTATTGGGTAGTTATCCTCCATTTTAGAAATACTTGAGGTATTAGTGAAGTACACTCTGAACCACTTAAACAAGTACCTACTGGAGTAATCGGGTGGATAAATATTGGGTAATTTATAACCCTGTATGAGGGCTTGGAGCATAACAGATGGGTCCCAGCTTGGAATAATAAAAGCTGCAATGGAAGAATGTAGATGGGGCAGAACCCTAGGATGTTGCAAAACGAAGGAGATATTCTTGTCTTGGACAAGTCATTTCTATTCTTATTCTTCATCTTCCTGTTTGCATAATATTAGTTAATCTTGGTGATTGTGAAGTTTTACTAGCCAGTGGTTTTGTTTGAACCCCTTAGCTTGAGAACGCTCTTGATAAACAAAATATTGATATTACCTTTGTTTTCCCTACAATAAATGCCTCTGTGTGATGCATGTGTTACAGAAGAGCACTTGAAAGAGAGGAGGATGAATGTGCAGAGAGCTGGGTGACCTCTTGTGTGACACACTGGAAGGATTGTCTCAGTAAACTTGTGTATTAATGTGTCTGGCAAGGTGTTTGTCCTGTGTTCTAGCAAGTCTCCCTTGATAATTGTTTAAGGCACGGCTTATGGACAACCCCAGAAGCACCCTTCTTTGTACGTGCCACCTTTGCCAACAAGATCCTCCTCGGGAATCAGCACAAGCTTGCACATATCTGCCCAACTAGGAAGTAATGCATTTGGGGCCGGCAGTTTGGAACGTGGAAGCCACATGCTGAGATGATCTGCCAGGAGCCATGTGCTGCTTCAGGGAGGGCAAGCCACCTGCCATCCTTGCTGCCCTAAGCAGAGCGTCTCAGACCCACAGCCTCCAGACCCAGCCAGGCTGGACTCTGTCAGCCCAGATGTTTCACTCCCCTAGGAACGTGTGGGTAGTTAGTATCCACTGCATGTTTACATACTCCATTGCTACGACCCAGGAAAAGTCTTCTGACCCTGCTTAGTGATATGAACACTGTAATGATGCCATGTATGAAGCCCTACTAATAATGTCTGTATTTTTTTTCATGTTCTAGTTTTGCCAGCGATGAATACCAGAGGGCTATGGAGCGAATATGTGTCATTGTCCAGCAGCACAAGGCGACCATGGTGCCAGGGGAGCCGCAGCTGAACGTGTGTGACAAAGCTGTCATGGTGAGCAGTTAAAGCATAAATATATTTGAGAATCCTTAGCTGCAAATACATTTTATAAAGGTTTTTATAAAATGTTACCTCATGTTGGGAAGGGATGGAGAAGAGATGCACACTTGCCCATTTGAAGGGCTGTCTGGCTGTTCCATGGAGGAGGGCTGTTTGTTACCTGTGGAGCACGGTGCATTGGAAGGTTCATACAGAGTGGGGTTAGGTCTGGGAAGGCTACCAATGTGCTGTGATAAATTCTGTGGCTTCCTTCCTTAGAGGTATGGCAGTATCTACAGCTGTAAATCCTTCTTCTTTCTAATCTCCTTCTTCAAATCTCAGAAGTCCTCTGTGTTTAGAGTGGCGGGACTGGGACAGTGGCTCTTTTTCAGTGATGTGTGTGTTTGGTCTTGCTCAGACTCCTCCAATTCCACCCATGCCTGATTTTTCCAAAGTCTTTATGGCTTGAAACGTGACAAGCATTTTAAATTCTGTTTTCTGTTTCAAATTGCATGTTGGAAAGTTACAGTTTGGCTTTCCTGTCAAATGCTGCTTGGTTTGTTGAGAACCTGGGAAAGAAACTGGATAGTTTGTAGGAGGTAAAGTTGTCAGATGACAAGAGTTTGTGTAGTCTAAGGAGATGTGCCTGTAGACTGACACAAAATAGTAATAGGCAAAATCTTTCTGACATTGACATAATCTTCTGAAACAAACAAACAGTGCTTGCTGCTTAGGGTCTATCACCAGCCAGCCAAAAAGTACAAAATGTGGAGCTGTGTCTCCTTAGTAAGGAGGCAAAGACCTTTTTTAGCTTTGTTGCATCTTTTTATTTTTGGAAGTTAAGTAGGAAAAAGATTTGAAGGACCATTGTTTCTGTGTTGTTTTCTTTCATTATTCAACTTTTCCCTTAATAAACACTGTTCTGTGCTCCTCTGGGACTTTCTGGGTTCAGGCACTCTCCCCAGTGCCTGGCTGCTGCCAGAGACCTCCACTGGAAAGGCATTTCTTCTGTGCTAACTCTAACTCCAAAACTGGTTCATAAATTGTAGGCATGCTCCGCTGTTTTGTGGCTACCCTGGTGCAGTGTGTTTAGGTGCTGTGAAAACATCTGGTATCCCTGTTTGTCAACAAACAGTGTCTTTGGGTTGCATAATGGAAAAAGTGCTGAACTGGAGGTCCCATACACCGTCCCCGTACTCCAGCCCTCTTTAGGGGGCTGTTGAGGGTCAGTCTTCTCCCTGAGCGTGCTTTGTTCTATCTCATTTGGGTAGAAGTTTTGCAGACCGTGGGCTGCCACTTCTGCTTTTGCTATGGCCATGCCCAGGGCTTGACCAGCCCCAAGAAGAGGCAGCTAATGACTGTTCCAATGCTTGGATGAACTCAAACCAGATCATTCAGGCTGTCTGAGGCAGAAAGTCCTTCCTGGTGGGCTTTCCCAGGAGAAACATTCAAATCCCAGCAGGAAATGTTACTAGTTTTTTGTTCTATGTAAACTCCTGACAGGCTAATTACCCAGTCACAAAACTAAAATAAATAGGAAACAACTTGTTGTCTTTTGAGACCAGAAATGAAGATAACCAAATCTTTTTGGAGTGATAGTATTGCTGGGGTTGGTGGGGCCCTAAATCTGTCTTGGGGGGTGCTGGCAGATAAATATCACCTACTAACACTATGCCTAATGCTGTCTTCTAAATTCTGTCACCTCTTTATTTGATATGGGTATTCACTATCATTTCTGGGACAGAAGAGGAGAATTGTCTTTACTTATACATAAGCAAAGCAGATGCATCGTTTTGTAGCTACTGCAGTCTTGGGATTGATGTAAGCACAGCAACGTCAGCCCTCCTGAGCAGGGGAGGTGTTTGCTGGCCCATCTGTGGTGTATCCCACTAGCAGTGTAGCTCAAGGTCCCGTGGAGCCAGTTCTGCTGTGTTTTCCTCTTGTGGAAGTGGAGGAGAAATTGCTCCATGCAGTGGATCCATGCTGGCTTGACTGTGTGTTTGACTTGCAGCACACATGGTGCCCTCAAGGCTCTCAGCACTTACAGCACAGATCCAGGAAAACCGATTTGGACTGCAAGACTGAAGCAGATACGATTTGTCAGGTTTTTTTCAAAAGCAAAAACGTTTCATTTGGTTCTTTGCATCTCTATTGCTTCTACAATGTGGTCAGACCTCTGACATTTCTAGCAGTGGCTGTGCATTTTAAATTTGAGAAACGGATTTAGAAAACAGCATGAATTGTTCTTAAAACCGTCTGGAGCCCTTAGTGCAGTGAGGTGCCTTCCTCCAAAGCTCCCCGCTGAGGGCTGCTCCTTCTGCAGCGATAGCTGGTGTCTCACTGCCATCTGTTGTCAGCTGTATGGAACAGAAACCTCTTCTGGCATTTTTTTCTGGCGTTAAGCTTTTCTTCTCCTCCATAGGAATTTAATTCCAAGGAAACATAAATGACTTGAAGGATAAAAATAAGTAAAATGAAAGGCAATAGGTCAGAGCTGAACTGACCTTTAATAGGTGACAGCAGCAATCTCCCAGGGATGGATAGACCTTCAGAGAGGGAAGAACAGAAAATGAATAGAAAAGATTTCTGAAGGCAGAATGGGAATTGTAACCTGCCATTCACATTACCATAGTCCCAAAGTTCAAATGGCAAAACCCCTATGAAATTGGAAAAGTTCTTTTATAAATTCCTGCCTCCATTAATCCCTTGGGAAACTGCAGTTTGCAGTAGGTTTCCTTGCTGACGTCATTTCTTTGGTGTACACATGCTGGAGAAAGGTAGCTCAAGAGACATGGAAATGAGGGAGGCAAATAGTTTCGTTCTGCATGCACTGGAGTAGTTGTCTCATAAATGCCTCCTACTCTTAACTGTTCATGAATTCATCCATCAAAATGCTCATTAAAACACTTACATTCTTATCTTTCTCACACCCTTGGCCTTCTGTTGCTTTTTGCTTGTTTCCTCAAGAAAGTGCACGGATATCTTAGTGCTAAGAATGGTAACTCTTCTCTGGATCCCAGGAAAATTGGGGGTTTCACCAAAACCTCGTGGTCTGGTTGCTCCATGAAAGAATCATCTTCTGTAGATGAATGTGTAGGCTTTCCCAAAGCTTTTCTTGAATAGTGCTTGAAGTTGGGAAGTTGATGAGCCTGGGAGCATCAGCTGCAAGAGGAGTTTCATTTTTCAAGCACAGCATAAGAGCTCTTTGTGAGGATCAAAAAAGGTTGTTAGGATTAGGGCTTAGCAGATACTTGGTATAAATCATCTTTCTCTATATTTTTTGTTTGCTCTTAACAGAATTGGTCTCCTCCAGGCTGTGAGAAGCTAGGGAAGTGCCTGAAACCACCTAAGTCTGATCCTAAGAAGTGCTTTTGGCCTCATTGATCTTCTCTGCAGCCCTCAAGAACTACATAGAAAAGCTATAACCAGCTGGACATACAGTTTACAAAACATGTCTTCTCATGTTGGCACTCCTGTTTACACAGGAAGGGTGTGATGTATGTATGATATCATCATTTGATCTTCCAAAAGGGCCAGTGTTTATACTGCTAGTACTCAGGGTTTAGCCTGTACTTTTTCTGTTGTTTTAGTAGTTTCCGTAAATGGTAACTTTTCAGTGAAGACTTGCAACTGAAAAAGCTCTCTGGACAACCACAACTCTGTCACCACCTCAGAAATGCCATAGCTGCACCTTTCTTCTCGCTCCTTCCACCCAACCGGCTCTCTCAAATCATTGCTCATTCGGGTGCCCCAACAGCAGCCATGGGGCACTGTTCAGGAAACTTACAGCCGCCAGAAAACCCTGCCCAAACTGCCCTCGTTTTGTTTGCTTGTAACTTGTTGTTTTAACATTTGATTTCCATTGTGAACTCCGGACACCAACTTGTTTTTCCTTTCTTTCTAAACTTGTGAGTCTGGGTGCAGCTGTAAGGCCCAGACCGCTGTTGTGCGTTGCTGAGCGCAAGCAAGTGCTCCCTCCTTTTCCCAGTTGAGGGGCTGGCTCTAGGGAGAACACCCTGCCTTCCTTCCTTCTGTGACTGCAGACATTCCCTAGGTAATGGTGTAAAGAAAACTGAAGAGAGTGTTCACGTAAGTATTGCTTTATTGACGGTGTGCAACACATTCTTGGGGAGCTGTGAGTCAGCTCTTCATTTCAGGGGTTTTCTTAATTTCCAAAAATGTGGGTCCAAATATGGTTTAAGTCACGCTTCTAGTCTCATGATCTGAGCCGAGCCAACTGCAGGCTCAGAAATGCCCATTTACATCAGATGTTAACTCTTGACCCTGTTTTCAGTGTACGCTCTCAGAGGAATTCTCCTTGAGCAAACTTTCCACAGCCTGGGTGTAGCGCTTCTTTAAACAGAGTTCATGGTAAATGCCGATCCTTCGCACAATTTCACATTACAAGCTTCTCATCTGTTTTTGAGCCCGTTTCACACCCTTCGCTATTGCTAATAAATGTGTTTCAAACAAAACCAAGCCAGATTACTCTGGGGCTTCAGGGAAGCAGCTAGAAACACCCCTGAACATGCTGTTTTCGCAACTCACAGCTTCACTTCCAGCCCTCCGGTGTTTTTATACAGTACAAATGCCCTCTCCGCTTGGCGCTGTGCTGCCTTGGGAAAAATTGAAGTGCTCTGTACCTGTAAACAGCCCTCCTTTCTTCCCAAGCAAAGCTTGAGGCTGGCTTGGGATGGGTTGAGAGTTCTGCTTCTGTGGTAACTGCTGTGCTGCTGCCTGCCACAGGTTTCTCAGCTGCTTGTCCTTCCCCTTCCTGTAATTCCAAATGCTCTCATTCTCTCTGTTCCCATGGTTTTTGCTACCTGTAATCCCCTCCACAGTAGTTCCTAGTGTATATCTCATGAAGCTGGATAATCCTGTAAGATTGTAATAAGAACAGCACTTGAGTCAGCTCTTACTGAGTTCCACATATCAGAAATCACAGCCAATATTTCATCAGCTGGCAGAGCCTCTGCATCTATGTGCATCTGCAAATGGCATTTGTTTATAGTCCAAATTTCTTAGCTGTCTTATGATGTTCTTAATTGGCCTTGAAGTATATCAAAGCGTTTCCAGTTCATCCATAATGTTTTTATTTGTTTTGACGTAGTGTGAATAACTCAAGTCTTGAGAGAGTCTGATCAGCGATGCTGTATGAGAACGACCAGTGGGAGGACTTGCAGCAGTTTTGTGCATCTGTCAGCACAGGAGACCTGGCAAAACCAGTAACTTCCCATTTGCTGGGTCTGGTCCACCTCTGCTTTAGTGCTTCTATCGCCCAGAATTGCTCAGAGCCCTGAGCTGGCTATTATCAGCAGATAAAGATACCACCAGAGGAGGGAGTCCATCACTGCAGCTCCCTGAAAAACCTTGTGAGCCCTCAAATAGTTGTGAACATATCTGCTGCGAACTGTAACAGTGCTTTGTCTTTCTCTGTGCTGCTTATTGAGAGATCACATCACAGGATCACAGCTGAGCACTAGCCCAGACATGTTTCTCATTTCTTAGCATTTGCAGTATGCACAACATGAGCATACTGGATGCCTGCTACCCTGCGTCCCCTGCCTGGCTGGCTGCTGCTTCGTTCTTTACTCTTTCACAGCTTGCAGTTTTGAAGGTACCGCTTTTCCCCTGTCTGTGTGACTTGCTTGGACAAGCCATCCTGTTCTCAGTACACACGCTGTTTGTCTGGTTACCCAGCACACAGAGTCCTCATTCCTCATTGAAATAATCCCTCAGTGCATAGATACTGGATGTAAACTTTGCACTAGAAAGCTGGCTGCTCTAAGTGAATTGACTTGATGTCTGTTTATTATCTGCTTTATGTCCATTTATTGTAAAAGATCAAGCCTTAATGTGAAGAAGCTACTGCTTTCAGTTTAAAGAAGAATAGTAGTTTTACAGCTGGATAGCTAGGAAGAATTTCAAGGCAATGCTTTTCCCAAAGATGTACAGATTTTATAATTGTGAGATGAAGAGCTACTGAAGAAAAATAAACTGAATTACATGGTTTGTCTGTGTGCACCTGTAAAACAACTGAGTAACACCTTGCTCTGGGACAGTCTCACAGATACGCCTTGCAGATCATGGGACTGACTTGGGTTAAAAATAGCTTGTTTTGGTTTTCCTGTATTATTTTTAACATGGATCAATTTCCCAGCCCACACGGCTGCCCAAGTGCAATTCAGAGGCTGCCGTGGGGACCAGGGGCGTACATGGCCTGAGGCTGCATCCACCATCACAGCCGCAGGGATGAGCACTGCCAGCCTGAAGCTTCGGTGTGAGGCAGCTCAAAAACACCGATACACGCTTCGGATCACAAAGCAGCCAGCATGTATTACTGCATCTGCCCTTAACAGTTATCCTGAGCCTCTGATCTGAAGTTGACCCACGTGATAGTTGCCTAGTTTGGGGCACTGCCCATACCAGGGCAGTTGTTGGCTTTGCAGGAGCTGGCTGTGGGACCTGTGTGTGCAATGGCAGTCAACAGAGGAATGGGTCTCGTGGGGTTTACTGGCCGGTCAGGAACCTGCGGCAGTGAAGTTGGTTTGCTGGCAGCTTCCTTTCTCAAGCTGCAAGATATAAACGCTAAAGGAAAGATGATGTCTAAGACTGCTTCTGTGTGATGTTCCTTTTGCTATATTTAAATATGACTGCTAAACTATAAAAGCTTAATATCTGCTTGGGCTAAGAGTCCAAAGAATTTCTTTCTTGCCTTTAATTTCCAATTAGCTGAGCCTCTCGAGTCTCCCTGCTCTGCCCCTGAGGCTATGTTATCATCCGACCCTCCATGCAGAGAAGCTCCTGAAATTGATGTAACTAATAATCATGGAAAAAGTCTTACTGCATTTACACTCTATGGCTGCAAAAATGGAGCCTTGATTTAAAATCCTGCAGCGACAAATGGATTATTTCCGTGGCAAATTGCTCCCTGGGGAGCAGCAATTTGGGGAGCTGAATGCTGGA
>JAVJGJ010000033.1:21439602-21457583 GCA_035590215.1 Microhierax caerulescens | reverse complement strand
CTGCCCGCGCTGCGTGCGCGCGCCCCGCCCCGCCCGGCGCAGCGGGCCCTGCCGTGCGGCGGGTATTGTCCTCCTCAAAATGGCCGCTGGGCCGCAGCGCCCCTCCCCGCCGCCCCGGGTGGGGGCCTCCGCCGCCTCGGCCTGACCCCTTCTGCACCCCCACCCCCTCTGCACCTCTCACCCAGGGGCCCTGCTGGCCGCCCTGGCTCTCGGGCCTGCTGCGCTCACCCCGCCGGCGCCCTGCCCTGCCGCTCCCCCGTGGGTGACCCCTCTACCTCACCCACCCCTTGGGCCTCCTTAGACCTGACACGTTTTTTCCCCCCTTGGTCGTGGCCCTCACTATTTTACGGATGATGCTGATAACGTCTGCAAGGTTTGACAGCTATCTGCCGCACTTTGAATTCCCCCGCCTTCCCCCTGAGGAAGGTGAGGCAGGAGGTTGCCCCAAAATAAATGTAGTGTCTGCAGAAGTATCTGGGGCCTGCCCTGCCTCTGCTGCATCTGAAAAACATATCTTGAATACAATTAAAACAATTTCAGTCAAGGTTTACTCATGCTCTTCAAAGAGCTATGAGCATGATGCAGCACCTCAAAAACTGTTAATACCTAAATAAGAGGATATACTACTAGTGATGTGATTTCTTCAAGCTTATCCCAATGGAGGGGAGGAGGAAATCCTCAGTAACTCCAGGGTTCCCACAGAAGTTTCTGTGCCTTTTCCCATCAGTGTTTGACCCGCCACCATCATTAGTCAACAGTTTCTCTGCAGCATGTAGGTGGAAAAGAAACACCACAAAAATGACCCTTGTAAATGCTTCAGGGATGGATTTACCAGGTGGGCATTAGTCCACACCAGCTCTGCTCCATGTGGTGCATATGCTCTGGGTCATGGCACAGAGGTGGCCATATGGTCACGACACCCTCTGCTCCTGGCATGACAAAACCTGGGCCTGTGTATAAAGCACCTCCTGCACCATTCCAGAGACATTATGAAATGGGATTTGTCCAGAATAAACTACTCAAGTAGTGAAACATCAATTGAAGAGAAACTTAATGTATAGAGCAAAGCACAGACTGCAGACGCGCTTTTCAGTCTCGATTCTGAGCCCCCTCCTCTGCCTTTTGTTATGTTACTTCACATTCGGGTACCTCCCTTCTGAGTGTGGAACAGGGATCTTTTTGTTATATTGCAATTGTCTGGAAACTGAAGAAGAGTAACACCCACTGAGGATAGGAAGCTGAAGCCAAACTTTCACCTGAGTCTACAGTTGAGAAAATAACCCAGCCACAACCCTACCTGAGGCTGTGAAGATGGCCCACACAGCCTGCTGAGCTTCTGCTAAACACACACAGTGAAGTCTTTTACCATGTCCTTGTAGACTAGGCTCCCATATATTGTAACATTTACCCTCTGCTGCAGTACTCTGAAAGATCAAATTTCATTAAAAAAATCATAGAAGCTTTTTGTTTTAGTATTTTACTCCTTCTGAAGAGTCTTTGTGAGTCAGTTCTGGAAAAGTCACAGGCACTGGAAGTGCTCAGTCTGACCCAGGAAGACAACTGAGATGCTGTTTTAAATTTTGACTGTGACTCAAACAGATACTCCTTTGAGCTGTACTTTCCACTCCTATCTGTGTCATTTTCCTTGATTTATCATCAAAAGGCTGTTCCATTCAGTCTATCCTGCCTGCTTTCCCTGCATTTAATTACTCATACTATTATTTTTCTATTTAAGCTACTGGGAGGGAAGAAGCACCTGTGGCTAAAGAAAACAACGCACTTCTGTACAAATCGCCCTCACACAGTCTGACAGTGTATCAGTCTCCTACCATCTCATCTCCCCTTGCCTTTAATTTTAGCTCTGCAGAGCAATGGGCAATGCCAGCTGGACCTTCTGAAATCCATTATCACCATTAAGAAGCAGGACTATATGTGCGAACCAGGAAATAAAGCATCTTAAACCCCTGTATTCTACTTCATACATGGCTTTTATAAGTGAGACTGAAACCACTTTACAGAACAAAAGACGAGTGCCATTTCCCAAAGGACTGTAAATTCTATTTTTAGGAATGATGCAACATCATAGAGAAGTGACCGCTGTGAGGAAGGGCGTCAAGACTGATGTTGCTCATTTTATTTTGCTCTTGTCACTTCTCCCCACCTCTCTCATTGAAGAACTCTGTGCTGCAGGTCCAGGAGGAGGATTTCTTTGGGAGGTGGGATGAAACTGGACAAGGCCTGAGAGTGGCTTGAAAGAAGTGAATGCAGGAGTGGCATCAAGTGAAACATACATTGAGGCCAGCATCACAAATAGCATAGATGTGCTTAAAAGGAGACAGGAAAACCACAGAATTGTCAGGGTTGGAAGGTACCTCTGGAAGTCACCTGTCCAACCCCCTACTAAACCAGGTTCTCCTACAGCAGGTTGCACAGAATCCTGTCCAGGTGGGTTGTGAATGTCTCCAGAGGAGGAGATTCCACAGCCTCTCTGGGCAGCCTTGCCAGTGCTCTGTCACTCTCAAAGTAAAGTTTTTCCTCAGATTCAGATGGAACTGCCTGTGTTGCAGGTTGTGCCCGTTGCCCCTTGTCCTGTCACTGGGCACCACTGAAAAAGAGCCTGGCCCCATCATCCTCTTGACACTCACCCTTAAGATATTTGTATGCATTGGCAAGATCCCCTCTCAGTCTTCTCCAGGCTAACAGGCCCAGCTCTCTCAGCCATTTCTCATCAGGGAGATGTTCCAGTCCCCCCATCATGTTCATAGACTCTGGTGAACCTTCTCCAGTATTTCTCAGTCTCTCTTGAACTGGGTAGCCCAGAACTGGACACAGCACTCCAGATGTGGCCTCACCAGGGCAGAGGAGGAGGATCACCTCCCATGACCTGCTGGCCACGCTAGATTTTATGAGAATGTGTAGGATTTCACTGCCACTGCAGAAGATGCACTCAAAACCCCTGAAGACTGTTTCATCTGTACCACTATTGGTGTGGCCACCAATTACACAGATCCCCAGTCACAGAGCAGGTTTCTACAAACCTCAGACTTGTCTGGCTTTTCTTCTTATACAGCAACAGAGGAAGCTTGCGTTATAGAGGAGATTTAGTGGAGCTAATAATGAACAGAGTGCTAAAACCTGCAAAGATAACTGGCTAGACAGCAGCACTTGGAGTGAGCAGCAGGGGAGAACCCACAGTGGGAACTACAAAGGACCCAGTTCTGCAGGGTCCAGGCTGCAACAGAGGGGGGCAAAGGCAAAGCTTTTTGTCTCTCTGAGCTCCTCCTCTTCACTGCACAGAGTTGAAGGGAAGTGAATGGAGAAGCGTCACAGTGAGAATTCCAGAGAGATTCCATCTCTGGGGAAAAAAATTCCACGTGTTGTTTCCTAAAATATTTCCATGCCTTGTTTCATTGTCATACAGCAGTTTTATAAGGAAGAAATACGATGCATCTCAATCTTGCAGTGCTCCTTTGGCTTAATTCTCCACCCTCATCTGAAGAGTGTAGGGAATATGGGTGTTCAATATACATTCCCTTTCACACCAAGATTTTAAAATATTAGGATTTTTAAGACATTAAGCCAGCTACAAGCAGAAGGAGTGTGCTACTGCACATTTGCAAGCACAAGCCTACAAAAGCAACTCCAGCCCTTTAAAAACTGTGTATTACTTTGCAATCAGTTCAGTGCAAGAATAGAAAGCAGCTATTTGAAGGTGTAAGCAAGTGAGTAAGGCTAAAGCTGCCTTCTCAGCCTGGACTCTGAAGGTCTGAGTGGTTTATTCAGGCTTTGCTATTCATTAATAATAGTTCAGCCTGGGAATAGAAAATACCTTTTGCCTGGGGCACTGCCTGTTCTGTGCCTTCCCTGTTCATGATGCCAATCATTCCCTCTGTACCCCAAGTTATGAAATAGCTTTCAGACCTCCTATTTCACAACTTAGTAATGTCCCTCCTCATCAGACCTTGGGGGGGTGGGGTGGGGGGTTGCCTTTTTTTCTTTCTCTTTTTCCCTTGACTGGAAAACGGTAACAGTTGCTCTTTGTCTTTGCCTTCCCCTTCCTTGCTGGACCCAGAGCCTGTACTCCAAAGCCTTTTTGAGTCGTATGAAGCTCTGTGCTGACGCAGTCGTTACCAATTCTGCTTAATTACATGGATGAGACAAGCATAGAAGCCCTTTTGCAAGGTATGCAGGAAGGTCTTCCTTTTAGATGTGTGCAGACCTCCAGGTAATGTTCAAAGGAGGACAAAGAAGTGTCAAAATTTCATACTAAACCTCACCTTTCCCAAGACGATTTTCCCAGGAACCAGCCACCTTCCTTATCTGTTCAAGAGCATCAGACACTGTAGATACAAAAAGCCACTTACACTTCTAGCGAGTCAGCAAAGCAGACTGTACGTGCCAAGAGCTGGCAGGTAAGGATCAGAGTTCCTGGACCAGCTTTTAGTGTTTCTTTACACAGGACAGATCCAGGAGCAGAAGAAGATGCTGTCCCACTCCTAGGCTCACCACCTCCGTAATCAACACTCCCTTCTCCATGCTGATGAAGAGAAATAAGCCCAGTGAGACTGACGGGCACTCTCCAGGGTTGTCAGGCCTTGCAATATCGTTGGTAAAGGCTGATCACCTGCCTTTTAGCTGCCTCTCCCTGTGCGTAGGGCTGTGGCTCCCCACAGAGACAAGTGTTATGTGTGGAAAAGGATAAAAGGAAAGCAAGAGAAACACATGTGGCACAGTAAAAGAACACAGGGGCTCTCCAGGCACTTGAGCGTCCCTAGGAAAGCCTCAGGTGGCAAGTTCTGCTATCACAATTGATACTCGAATGAGCTCACATGGAAAGAACTCCTTAGCATTACTGCATGGAAAACAAATAGTGATCCCATCCTTGTAACAAGGATCTCACTTGGTAGGCAAGTCTCAGATTTCCATTAAGAGAATTACCCAGCTCTCTATGAATTATGTGGTTTAGTTCATGAGTGGCTTTTAATTATGATACCCATACAAGCAGTGGGTTCTGTATTTTTCTCCAGCATAAGCCATTAGAAGTCTCCTACCAGTCACAAGAAACTGATGCAGTTATAGAAGCAGCACCTTACCCTTGAAGGATGGTAGCAGAAGACCTCTTACTGCTGGGTTTTCAGACATCCAGTTTTGATTTGTATTTGGAGCCATTTTAGTAACATGTGGAAGGATATTTAGGACCTAGCTATCAGCACTAATGTGCTCAGAAATCTGCAGCATAGAGCAGCACCATTTTATAGGACCACAGACGAATTTGACTTTGTACAACAGATTTGAATACGTGCACATCCCCAAATTCCCCCAAAACACAGGACTCTTACCCACCATAAAGGATAAGCTTTCTTAAAACTGATGAGTCTTAGTTTTTCAAGCACGTTTCTGAAGATTTATTTTAAATTCTTCTACACTGCAACAAGGTGTTCCTCCTGACTGACCTGAATAGATACCGCTTCCTTTTCCCAGCACAATTGGTGTCACAGTGTGCTCTTACCAAAGATAACTGCTGGCTTTATTTTCATTGGAAATGATGGATGCAATAACCAATAAAGTAAAAAAGGGCAATTTAGCAGTGGACTGTTGCAGCATTTGTCATACGAGGACAAGCAAATGATTTAAGCTATCTTGAAAAATTAATTCTTAGTGAGCTGCTTTGAAAAGCACCGATCTGAGAGAGGCTGGCTTCTAGCTGCAAGTTCAGTGAGACAGCATTGCTAGTATTTTTCTTTAAAAGCGTATCACTGAACAAGTTTGTTCTTGAGAAGAATAGGCAAAAAGCAAGGAGTATGCAGAAATAGGAAGGAAACCATAATGGAAGAAAAGCAGCAGTGTGTGGTTACTGTTTTATCACACCAAGTTATCAACAGACACCTAAGTTCAATTCCATCAGCATGTGAACTCCAAGTTAGAAAGTTCCTATCACAGAATAGTTTGGGTTGGAAGGGACCTTAAAGATCATCTAGTTCTGACCACCTTGTCATGGACATGGACACCTCCCACCAGCCCAGGGTGCTCCCAGCCCCGTCCAGCCTGGCCTTGAACCCTGCCAGGGATGGGGCACCCACAGCTGCTCCGGGCAGCCCGTGCCAGCGCCTCAGCACCCTCACAGGGAAGGATTTATTCCCAAGATCTACTCTAAATCTACTCTCTTTTAGTTTAAAGCCACCCACCTTGTCCTATCATTACAGGGCCCAGTCAAAAAGCCTGTCCCCAGTTGATGAGGCAGTTCCAGCAGGCAAACCCTGCCCGGTCCCTAGCGGGTATTCACCCCCACGCTGAGCCCCGCCGGGAAGAGAAGGGACAAAAATCGCACGGCCCGGAGCAAGTGAACACGGCACCGCAGAGCTGACACCTGCCAGCACATCTCCCCGACCGGCTCTGATCGATCTAATGCTTCTTTAGATCCTTCGTTAGGGCCCTGGCCGTCTCCAGCCTGCGGGCCACCCGCTCAAGTCATAAAGCACATAATTCGATGGCTCAGCTTTATCAGGGAACTTGCCCCAGAGCTCCAGCAGCTCCGCTCCAGGGAACGCCACCGCCGGCCGCCTGCAGGCCCGCCCGCCCGCCCGCGGATTAATGACAACCTGGTCCTTAGCGGGCAGCCGGCTCAGGGAAGCCAACACGGAGACGGCGCCGACCGACCCACCAGCTCGCCCCGCTCCCGCGGCCAGCACCGCAGCCACGGGGCAAGAGAACGATGGAGGCGGGGGAGCCCCATCCTACCGCCCCCCGCGGCCCGCGTACGGGGCTCGGGGGGGCAGCCCGGGGGCGGGCCTGCCCCACTGCCGGCGCTCGGGGATCGGCCGGGGCCGGGGCTGCCTGACCCCACCGGGGCTGCCTAACCCCACCGGGGCCCGGCCCCGGGCTTTTGGAAAACAGCGTATCCCAACCGCGGGCACACGCGGTCTCCCGGAGCGCTTCGCGCCGTCCGGCGGCGCTGGGGTGTGCAGTGCTTGGGCGCTGAGGGGCCGGTCGTTACAGAGACGTGAGGAGCGGGCTCGTCATTAAGGGAGGCCGGAGGGCCTCTAACAGATGGTCGCCTGCTGAATTACTTCTACAGAGTCATTTCACTCAGGCTCAGACTTCTCCGCCATTTCTCCTCCGACTCGCTTTAATATGAGCCGGAGCCGCGTCCCCCATTTCCTTTAATATGTGCTAAACTGAGCTAATTTTAATTGCATGTTTCAACTTTGCTAATTAAATAGAGTGGTCTAATTAAAAGTGACTAGGGAACAGTTTTAATTCAACCCTCTACTTTTTTAACAATCCATTATGCAACAAATCCAGGGTAAGCCCTCCCTTTAAAAAAGCTACAGATGATTGAGTTTTTACACCTTTTTACACGCTCACAATGGGGAGACTTGACCCAACATATGTAGCGGCGGGGCCGGGCCCCCCCGGCTCCCCGGTGGGGTATTGGAAACGGGCTGTCTCGCTGCTGCTGCCCTGCCTGAGCGCTGCTGGACCCGGCTGCCTCCCGGGGCCTCCCCGCTGGAAGTGCTGAGACTATTAGACCAGCAGAGGTTAGAGTAGCACATCCCCAAGACAGCAGCCCAGGATTTGGGAAAATCGGGCTCTTTACACGCTTCATCTCTTCACCAAGTGCTCATTAGGTTGTTAACCTCTGGTTCACATGAAAGAGGCATGTGATGAATCCCCTCCCGAACAAATGGGCGCATCCCCCTTCAGGCACTGAACAAAGCCCTTAAAATAACTGCACAAGAAGCCTTTAGTTGCTACTCTAAAATTTCTTTTCTCTGGGAGCTTGTGCCCATCCACGCACACTCACCCAGATACAGCGGGGGGGGGGAGGAAGCACACACACGCAAAAATCCACCCCCACCCCCCCCGTGTGCTGGAGCTAAAAATTAAAAATCCGGGTTCCGTCCCCCGGGCCTTTGGCACTGCTTGGTGCCCCCCGGGTTTGGCTGGGACTCGGACTGGGGCTTCCCAAGGGAGGGGAAAGAAACCTTAATGGCTTTAGCGGAGCGGGCGGGGGAGGCAGCCGCTCCCTGCGGAGCGGGGAGCCAGGCGCCCCGAGCCGGGGGGGAAGCCCCCTGCTCTGGGTGGGCTCGGAGCCTGCCCCCGTGGGGGTTGCCAAACTCAGTGCCTCCCCGCTTCCCCACAGGCAGCACCTGGGAGGTCCTCGCCCGCCACATCGGGGTCACCAGGTAAGGGCACCGCAGCAGTGTGGGGCTGGGGGCTGGCAGTGGTGGGTGGGTGGGGGCACCCCCGAGCCCTTCCCTGCCCCGTGTTCCCTGCTGCAGGCTGGACTTGAGCGACATCCCCAACTCGGTGCGTCTCGTGGCGCCCGACGTCGGCATCCTGCTGGTCTCGTCCCTCTGCCTGTGTCTGTGCCACCGCCTCGTCCCCAAGGCCGGGGCTGCCACCCGTGGTGGCCGGAGACCCGAGTCCCTGGAGCCCCTTGAGCAGGTGGGAGCCGGGGCTGTCATCGGCAGCATCCCACCCCGCGCGTCCCACCGAGCCCCTCCAGCCTCCCTGGGGGTGGCGGGAGGGCCGCTCCCTGGGGAGGGCAGCCTGGCACATCGGGGCTTGGCACAGAGATGTCCCCAGCGGCTGGGGACCTGGGGCACCTCCTGTGGGTTGGGGTGGCTCAGCCGTGAGGAGCACCCCTGTTTGCTCCCGCGCTGCCGTAGGGCTCCCAGCGAACCCCTTGATGCGGGGCTGCCCACCGGTGAGGGGAGCGTGGTGCGGGCACCCCCGGCTCCAGCTGGCACCGCCACACCGAGAGCCCTGGGCTCGGGAAGGGCAGTGGGGTGGGCTGCTGGCACCCAGCCGGAGCTCGCCCACGGGGCGCAGGGCTGGGTGCTGTGCCGTGCCGTGCCAGCGGGGCACCGGGGTGCTGGGCTCACGGCGCTGGCGTCACCCAGGCGGGTGCCACCCCAGGCTGATGGCACCCCCAAGGTCAGCAGACACCTCTCGGGGCTCAGCCCTGTTTTGGGGTGCTTGGCACTGGGCTGGGCTGTCGTGGCAGGCGCTCGGCTGCCTGGCTTGGGCTGTAACTGGGCTGTAACTGGGCTGTAACTGGGCTGTAACCGGAGTGCCGGCTGATGCGAACGCCTTTGCCGTGAGCGCGGGGCCAGCGCGGGAGGCAGCCTGGAAAAAAGCTCAGTGTTGGGAACCTGGGTGCCGGCGCAAAGAAAAACAACCGCCTTTCGGAGGTGCTTTCCAGGCGGCTAATGGGATAAACACGGCCCAGTGCCGGGCTGCGCGCCCGCACAGCACCGGGCAGGATGCCCCGGCTGTCCACCCGTGCTTTCCTTCAAGTGGGGAAACTGAGGCACGGCCAGGAGCTGGTGGCTGCCCAGGGTCGGGCTCACACCACGCTCTCCTCGCCTGGCAGGGGGAAGAGGAGGACGTGGAGTGGCACGGTGGCACGGCTGACACGAACACGCCGCTGAGCACCAGGCTGCGGGTGACAGCTCACTGGCTGCTCTGGGTGGCTGGGAAGGGCCTGGCCATCCTGCTGCTGGCCTTGGCTGGTGGGTATGGGACGTGGGGGGCATGTGGTGAGCCTGGGGGTGTCCTGGTGGCCATGCTGCCAGAGGCGATGCTCAGCCCAGGGGAGGATGCTGGGCTGGGGGCTGCGTGGCCGGAGGATGCTCGGCTGTGCACTGACTGCCTGTGGGTGCTGCTCCCCAGGGATCACCCTGCCTTCCGCCTCCTCCAGCGTCTACTACCTGCTCTTCGTGGGGCTGTGCACGTGGTGGGCTTGCCACCTCCCCGCCAGCCGCCTGGCCTTCAACACCCTCTGCATCCTTGTCAGCGTCTACACTGCCAGCCACCTTGTCTGTCTCTATGCCTACCAGACACCCTTCGTCCAGGGGGTCTTCCCACCCCCCACCATCTGGGCACGGTGAGTCCCTGGGGAGGGAGCCGTGCTGTGGGTCCCGGTGCCACGCTGGTGGAGTGGCCAGCCCGGTGCCTTGCTGGGCTCCCATCCCACTGCCAGTGCTGTGCCAGCACTGGGGCGGGACCTTGGCTCATGATGGGGGTCCCGGTTGCAGGGGTAATGCCAGCTGCTCCATCCCTGCAGGGTGTTTGGCTTCAAGGACATCGTCCTGTACCTCAACTGCTCCCGGCCCAACGCCCTGGTGCTCAACACTGGCCACCCCTGGCCCGTCTACGCCAACCCCGGCATCCTGCTCCTGCTCTACTACACCATGGCCACCCTGGTGAAGCTGCGCCGGCTGGACGCTCGGGTGAGGGGCTGCAGGGCACAGCCGGACCCTGTGCTGATGCCCGGTGCACCCTGCTGCTCTGACTGCCACAGCCCTGGCACCGGGGGTGCCTGGTGGAGGGAAGGTGGGCGTCAGGGGGGTGCCTGCAGCAGCCCCCCCGCCACCGGCAGCTGCGACGGTGTGCCCTGAGCTGGCTCCTGCCCCTTGCAGAGAACCGTGGCACCAGCACAGCCACCAGCGAGGGAGTTGGTGGAACTGGAGAGCTGGCCCAAGAACACCGATGGCATAGCTGAAGACACCAAGGTGGGTTTGGGAGGGATGTGCCCCCCAGGTGATGGGGGAACGGGTGTGGGGTGCTCTGGGGGTGCCAGGGTGGGCTCTGAGCCCTTTCTGCCCCCCCCCCAGCCCATGCTGTCCTCCAGCACCGGGAAGCCAGGCAGCGACACCGAGAACTGCACTGTCCACGTCATGGGCAACTCGCCAGAGCCGGGTAAGCCCGTCCTCGCCACCTCCCCCTGCCCAAACCCTGCCCGTGGCCCAGGGGGGTGGCTCAGGGTCCCCTTCCCCGTGGTCAGGCAGGAGGTGTCCGACGGAGCGGCTGCCCCTGCACGCCCTGGGCCACGTCATCATGAACCAGAGTTACGTCTGCGCCCTCATCGCCATGATGGTAAGGGGCTGGGGAGGGGGATGGGCACGGAGGGGCCACCTCCCAGCCTGAGCCCGGGCGAGCAGCCGCATCCCGCCTGCCCGCAGGTGTGGAGCATCACCTACCACAGCTGGTTGACCTTCGTGCTGCTGCTCTGGGCCTGCCTCATCTGGACGGTGCGCAGCCGGCATCACTTCGCCATGCTCTGCTCGCCCTTCCTCCTCCTCTACGGCATCGCTCTCTGCAGCCTGCAGTACGTCTGGTGCATGGACCTGGCCCCCGAGCTGCCCACCCGCCTCGGCGTCATGAGCCTCGAGCAGCTGGGGCTGGTGCACCCCAAGTATCCCTGCTTGGACCTGGGGGCTAAGGTGAGCCCGGTGCTGTCGCTGTCCCCGTCCCTGCCAGCACCCAGCTGCCCCTGCTCACCGCCTGTCCCCGCAGCTCCTGCTCACCCTCACCTTCTGGCTGCTGCTGCGGCAGTTCGTTAAGGAGAAGCTGCTAACGAGGAGGTGCCCAGCCACCCCGCTCCTGGAGGTGACCATCTCGGACACAGGTGAGGGCTCCCAGTGTCACCCACCCAGAGGGACCCTGTGGCAGGCTGAGCATCCTCAGGGTGCAAGCACCCAGAGAGAGGCAGCTACTGGGTGTGGGGGGACACGTGTGCCCCCCCGCCCGACTGCCTGCAGCCCCCTCCCTGCCTGGCAGAGCCCAGCCGGCAGCGGGACGTGCTGAAGGCACTGGGGGACCTGGTGCGGGATTTCTACGCCAAATACTGGATCTGCGTCTGTGCCGGCATGTTCATCGTGGTGAGCTTCGCCGGGCGCCTCGTCGTCTACAAGATTGTCTACATGTTTCTCTTCCTCCTCTGCCTCACCCTCTTCCAGGTAGGGTGGCCGGGGACCCCTCCCTGTCCCCATCCCTGGCGCTGGCGCGGCCCCGCTGATGTCCCTGTCCCCGCAGGTGTACTACAGCCTGTGGCGCAAGGTGCTGAAGGGCTTTTGGTGGCTGGTGGTGGCGTACACCATGCTGGTGCTCATCGCTGTCTACACCTTCCAGTTCGAGGACTTCCCCATGTACTGGAGAAACCTGACGGGCCTCACCAACGAGCAGTGAGTGTCCCTGACCCGCCGTGGGGTCCCTGCTGCTGCCGGCCCCGGGGTGGCACCAGGACGTGGCCAAGGGATGCGTTGCAAATGGGGAAACTGAGGCACAGGGGGAGTGGGGGTTGAGCCCCAGTGTGGCGGCTGGATGTCCATGCAGGATGGGCTGGATATGGCCCCACATTGACCCTCCTGTCCCTGCCCAGGCTGGGTGACCTGGGCCTGGAGCAGTTCAGCGTCTCCGAGCTCTTCTCCAGCACCCTCATCCCAGGCTTCTTCCTCCTGGCCTGCATCCTCCAGCTCCATTACTTCCACCGCCCCTTCATGCACATCACTGATCTGGAGCACATCCCCGCTGCCTCTCCGCCACCCCGCGCCATCCCCAGGTAAAGCCCTGTGCCAGGGTCACCACCCCTGCACCCCGAGCCCCCCGTCCCCGCTCTGAGCCCACCTCCCCACAGGCCAGAGGAGCTGTACGGGAGCCGGCTGCTGCGGGGTGCACCTGCTGCCGAGAGCGCCGAGACAGGCGACTCCAGCACCGTGTCACAGGGTACCGTCAGAGAGGGGGGACAGGGCTGGGTGGAGTGTCCTCCAAACTGGGAAGGGGCTGGAGGGGAGGCAGGGATGGATGTGGGGTGTCCTCCAAGCGTGGGAGGGTACAGGGATGGGTTGGGGCATCCTCTGAGCCAGGAAGGGGCTGGGAATGGGTGCAGGGATGAATTTGGGGTGTCCTCCAAGTGTGGGAGGGGATGGGGCTGGGTTGGGGTGTCCTCAGAGCTAAGAAAGGGCTGGGAATGGCTGCAGGGATGAATTTGGGGTGTCCTCCAGGTCTGGGAGGGTCTGAGGATGCATTGGGGTGTCCTCTGAGCCAGGAAGGGCTGGGAGAGTACAGGGATGGATTGGGGTGTCCTCCAAGCGCGGGAGGATACAGGGATGGGTTGGGGTGCCCTCTGAGCCACAGTGGCTGCAGGGGTGTCCGTGACAGTCCGTGTCCCTGCAGCGCCCAGCAAGTGGGGGCTGGTGCTGGAGCGCCTGATCGTGCTGGGCTGGACCTTCTCGGACAAGCTGACCCGTGGGCAGGTCTTCGTAGGGCGCCTGCTGGAGCTCCACATCCTCAAGCTGGTGGCTCTCTACACTGTCTGGGTGGCCCTGCAAGAGGTACCAGCCCTGGGATACCGGCGTGGCGGGGCTCAGCCGGGCACCCCGGGGTGCTGACGTGGCCGCTTGCCCCAGGTATCGCTGATGAACTTCTTGCTGGTGCTGCTGTGGGCTTTCGCCATGCCCTACTGCCGGTTCCGCCACATGGCCTCCTGCCTCTCCACCGTCTGGACCTGCATCATCATCGTCTGCAAGATGCTCTACCAGCTCAAGATTGTCGACCCCCACGAGTACTTCAGCAACTGCACCCAGGTGCCTGGGCGGCCGTGCCAGGGGGATGCTTGGTTTTTGGGGTGCTTGTGGGTTCCCTGGCTGGAGGGGGGGGTCTGGTGGGGGTGGGGGTGGTGCTGACGCCTGGTGGTGCTCCTCTTTGCAGCCCCAGCAAAACGGCACCAACCTGAGCCCGGAGGAGCTGGGCAACTCCACGCTGTACCGCGGCCCTGTGGACCCTGCCAACTGGTTCGGCATCCGCAAGGGCTACCCCAACCTGGGCTACATCCAGGTGGGCATGGGGACACCCCATCCGTGTCAGGGGGACGCTCGGTGGCATGCCGTGGTCCTGAGCATCCCCCCCAACCCTCCCTGCCCCCAGAACCACCTCCTGGTGCTGCTGCTGCTGGTGTTCGAGGCGGTGGTGTACCGGCGCCAGGAGTACTACCGCAAGCAGGAGCAGCTGGTGGCCCCCGTCACCGAGACCATCTTTGAGGACATCTCCCGCGAGCACCTCGACCGCGGCCTCGGCAGCTGCGCCAAATACTTCCTCAACTATTTCTACTACAAGTTTGGCTTGGAGGTGGGGAGCAGGTGCTGCGGGGTGGGGTCCCCGCCGCTGCCAGCACCCCGGGGCTGAGCCTCTGCATCCCCCCCCCCCCGCCCCAGATCTGCTTCCTGATGACGGTGAACGTGATCGGGCAGCGGATGAACTTCATGGTGATCCTGCACGGCTGCTGGCTGGTCGTCATCCTGACACGACGCCGGCGGGCGGCCATCGCGCGCCTCTGGCCCAAGTACTGCCTCTTCCTCGTCATCTTCCTCCTCTACCAGTACCTGCTGTGCGTGGGCATGCCGCCCGCCCTCTGCGTGGGTAAGGGGCAGGGCTGGGGGCTGGCATGCAGCGTGCCCGCTGCCCCCCAGACTATCCGTGGCGCTGGAGCCGGGCCCTCCCCATGAACTCGGCGCTCATCAAGTGGCTTTACCTGCCCGACTTCTTCGTGCCCCCCAAGTCCACCAACCTCATCAGTGAGTATCCCCCTCCCCAGCCCCAGCAGCCCCCTACCCACTGGGTGCCCTGTCCCCCTGCTCCAGCCCCCGGGCACTGCCCTGCCCATCGGGCACCCCCGACCCCAGCCATGGGGGTCCCAGGCAGGCAGGAGGGGTGGGAGGAGCTGGGGAAGAGCCCCCTGCCATGGGAGGAGTTTGGTCAAACCCCACCCACTTTGGGGAGGAGGGGCCTGGGGAGACCACACCCCCTTTGGGGGAAGCTTAATGAAGTGTCTGAGGGGAGGAAGCCCGAGGGGGAGGAGCATGGAGAGGCCACGCCCCCTTGTGAAAAGGTCAATGAAATACATCTGAGGGGGAGGAGGCTGGGGAGGCCGCTCCCCCTTTGGGAAAACTCAATGAAACTTGCCTCCCTTGGGGGGAGTGGCCTAGGATGCCCCGCCCTTTTGGGAGGGGCTTGATGGAGGCCACGCCCTTTTGGGGAAGGGGTGTGGCCTACCAGAGCCCCGCCCCCCCGGGCTGAGCCATGTGCCTGCAGATGACTTCGTGCTGCTGCTGTGCGCGGCCCAGCAGTTGCGGGTGTTCAAGGCCGAGCGCACCGAGGAGTGGCTGCGTGCGGCTGGCGAGAACAGCGACCGGCTCGACCTGGCACGGGACCCCCACAATCCCACCCCCAACTTCATCCACTGCCGGTGGGCACCCACCGCTGCGTGGCATTGCTCCGCAGCCTGGGGCTGGGGTGGGCTGGGGTGCCTGGGGCTGTGTGGGTGGGACCTCCCCCGGGGTGGGACTCCTCGGGGGATGGACAAGGTGGGACACCCCCACCCCCACCCCAGAATGACACCCCTTGGGTTATGGACAGGATGGGACCCCCGTGCAGTAGGACCTGCTGGGTTAGGATCCTCTAGGATGGGGATAGGAGCCGACCAGTGCTGGGAACCCTTCGGGGCAGGGAAACCCACCCCCTGATGCTGGCACAGGACCCCCTGCCACTAGGATCGTGCCCCCAGGCTGGGACAGGAGCACCCTGAGACTGTTGGAAGGAGATGTGGTGGTCCAGGACACCCTGGTGATGGTGCAGGACCCCTGTGGGCACTGGGACGCCACAGACTGGGACAAGGCACTTTTTGCCCCCAGGATGGGACTGATTTGGGGACTGGGACCATGCTGGTTTGGCTGGTGTGTGGGGTAGCATCTCACTGCACCCCAAACCTGCGTGGTGGCAAGCATAGGTGCTGGGAGGGGACAGGGACCCTGCTCTGAGGACCCCATCCCACAGGTCATACCTGGACATGGCGAAGGTGGTGGTCTTCCGCTACCTTTTCTGGTTTGTCCTGGTGGTGGTCTTCATCACCGGGGCCACCCGCATCAGCCTCTTTGGCCTTGGCTACCTGCTGGCCTGCTTCTACCTCCTCCTCTTCGGCACTGCCATGCTGCGCAAACCAGCACGGGCTCGCCTCGTGCTCTGGGACTGCCTCATCCTCTACAACATCACCGTCATCATCTCCAAAAATATGTTGTCGGTGAGGTCTGCTAGTCCCTGGCTAGGCAATAGGCTGCTCCTCGGGGCCACCCGCCCCCTGGGCATCCCCTGGGGAGGGGATGGGTGGCAGCACTGTCCCTGTCTCACTGTCCCCAAGCCAGCCCATCACTCTGCCCTCTCTTCCCGCAGCTCCTCTCTTGCGTCTTCGTGCAGCAGATGCAGAGCAATTTCTGCTGGGTGATCCAGCTCTTCAGCCTGGTCTGCACCGTCAAGGGCTACTATGACCGTGAGTTGCCAGCTTGGAGGGGGTCTGGGGGCTGCCCTGCCTGAGCTGGTGGGGTTGGGGGTGCAGATTTGGGCTGCTGCCTGACCTGCCTGCACCTCTGCCTGCCAGCCAAGGAGATGGGCAAGGACCAGGACTGCTCGCTGCCCGTGGAGGAGGCGGGCATCATCTGGGACAGCATCTGCTTCTTCTTCCTCCTGCTCCAGCGCCGCGTCTTCCTCAGCTACTACTACTTGCACGTCATGCTGGACCTCCAAGCCTCTGCCCTGCAGGCTTCCAGGTGGGATTGGGGTCCTGGAGGGTCCCTGTGGGTGCCGGCGTGTGGGGGTGCCCCCCTTCACCCTCCTGCTGTCCCTGCAGGGGCGTCGCGCTGTTCAAGGCCAGCGTCCTGAAGAGCATGCACTCCCACCGGCAAGCTGAGAAGAAGTCGCTGGCCCAGCTGAAACGGCAGTGAGTGGGTTTTGGGGGGGTACCTGGGAACCCTCTCTGCAGCTACCAGCACCTTGGGGCACCCCCTGTGCTGGGGGGTGGCTGGGGGTGCCCCCAGGGGGTTTGGGGGAGCAGGCTCCACAGCAGCCTCTGCCTGGCAGGATGGAGCGGATCCGAGCCAAGCAGGAGAAGTACCACCAGGAGCGGCTGCCCGGCAGCGGTGGCGAGGGGCAGGATGAGGCCAGGCCAGGTGAGAGCTGGGGGGTCCCTCCAGTTCCCCCCCCACCCCTCTCCGGGCACAGCAGAGTGACTGCGACCCATGGCCAACACTTGTCCCGGTGGAACCCCACGGAGCGCTGCGGTGAATCCCCCTCCCCGCGCCGCCGGCTCGCCCCCGCGGCGGCGGGTGCCCCGAGTTCAGCCGTTCTCAGCCCCCTCCCCACGTGCCGTCCCACAGCGCCCGGCAGCCCGGCGGACCCTTCCCGGCAGAGGGAGCGGTGGTGGCGGCCATGGTTAGACCACGCCGCAGGTACTGCCCCGGCACGGGGCCGTAACGGGGCGCAGCCCCTCGGCAAGGTCCCTCCGCTGGGGACCACTAACACCCGCGGGGAGCGGTGGCGATAGTGCTTTTGGCAAGGTGACACCCCGCATGTCCCCTGTCCCCGTGCTCGGCCGCAGGGCACTAACCAGGGCTTCTCCACTTCCCAGCACTAACGAGGCATTGGACTGAGGGGTGCTGGGCTGGGGTTGGGGTTACCAGCATCGCTTGTCACTGATGCCGGAGGGACCCCGCTTTGGTGACCTGGGTTGTTCACCCTGACGGTGGGGATCCCCCGGGTGTCCGTGGCACTGTGCCGGCAGCGCCGTGCCAGCCAGGGTGCCCTGGGGAGATGGCAGCAGGGCCAGCCTGGCCACCAGCCGTGCCGCCCCGTGCCGTGGCACTGGCCACGCCGTGACACCCCGTGACACCTCCGTGCCACCCTGGCAGTGCTGCATTCAGGGGAATACTTCCTCTTCGAGTCGGACAGCGAGGAGGAGGAGGAGGCGGTGGTGCCCGAGGAGCCGCGGCCGGGCAGGCAGAGTGCCTTCCAGGTGAGCATGGCTGCGGGGCTGGGGGGCCGGGGGGCGCTGGCGGTGGCACTCACAGCCCCCCTCTCCCTGCCAGCTCGCCTACCAGGCCTGGGTGACCAACACCAGGACGGCACTGCGGCAGCAGGAGCGGGAGCAGCCAGAGCCACCCGGTGCCGAGGTCGCTGCAGGTGGGTCTGGCTCACCCCAAAATGGGGCTGGGGTCCGGGAGGGGACAGCGCCCTGTCTCGTGCCCGTTGTTTTCCCTGGCAGCGGTCGGCACCCTGCAATGGGGCATTGACTCGGGGGGTTCCTGGCACGTGGGTTTGGGCACAAGCCGTGCAGCATTCCTTTGGTGCCCAGGCTGGTTTTTAAGCTG
>JAVJGJ010000033.1:21415780-21428247 GCA_035590215.1 Microhierax caerulescens | reverse complement strand
CAGCCTGGTGTGGGGACCCCGATTCTGTCCCCTCCCTTCGGCCCGGGACCGGGACCCTCCATCTCTGCACCCCGGCCCGGCAGTGGGACCCCCAGGCTGCACCCCCGTGGCCTCCATCCCTGCTGCTGGGCGCTGGGACCCCCTTCCCACCCCAGGCTGCTCCATCAGCACCAGGCACCTTGCTCCCATCCCGAACCCCCTGCCCTGCCCAGGGAGCTGGGTGCTGCCCTGTCCCCCCCACCCGGACCCGGTGTGGGGGGCACCCAAGGGTCCCTCCCTGCTGAGCACCCCGACCCCAGCCCCCTCTGCACCCAGGTCTGGCTCTTGGCCCAGGAGCCCCCCCACTAGACTTTGTTCTCAGTGCCCTGGCAGTGCTGGCTGGGGTCTCACCTGGGTGGGAACGCTTCCCTGACTCCCATGGGTGCCATGCCCTGCACCCGTGGCTCCCCGTACCCGGGGAGGGGCTGCCCGAAGTGCTGCCATGGGGACCTGGGGTTTGCTTGTCACCCCGGTGTTTCGGTGGCACCTTGGCCCCCCCTTCACGCCTGCTTTCTGGGACAGCATGGCCGCCTGCTGAGGCTGTGGCTTTGCTTGGTGCCCCAGGGTGGTCTCGCTCTTCCTCCCCCCTCCCCACCTTGTTTGTGACTGGGGGCACTTCACAGGGGTGATGCCAGGGAGCTGGGGCATGGGGCACTGTGACCCCCCCACACACCCCCCGTGCAGTGGCTTAGCAGCCTTTCATTCCCCCACCCTGGGTGCGGTGGGCTGGGTGGGCAGGCGGAGGGGACAGGGGTGCTGTGAGTTTGTGGGGACCCTCTGCCTCGCACCTGGGGGTGCCGTCCCACGCTTCCTCTGCTGCTTCGGTTTCTCATCTGCGCTCCTGCAGGCGCCAGGACCTTGAGGGGAGGTGAGCCGGGCTCTAACGCGCTCGCTCGCTTTATTCCTGCGTGGCCTGGATGCTCCGCGCTGGGTTTTGTTCAGTTCCATTCAGATCCGCTCTCGCTGCGGCTCTTGGAGCAGCGGCAGCGCACGGAGCTCCTTCAGGGCCTGGGCTCTGCCTGGCCTCCCGCACCCTCCCCCACGCTTCCAGCTCTCCCAGTGGGGATGCTGATCCCTGGGCTTTCTGGGGTGCACAGGAGCCCCTGGGAGTGGATGTGCTCTGGGGCTGGGGTCCTGCTTTTCTCCCCCCCTCGTCCTCCTCGGCTAGGCCACTGCTGGGCTGCTCAGGGCTGCTCTCTGTGCCCCCAGGTTTTGCGGGGAGTGCCTGCAGCCCTGCCTGCAAGTACCATCCCCACTCTGCCCGCTCTGCCGCATGCCCTTCGACCCCAAGAAGGTGGAGAAGGCTTCCAGTGTGGAGAAACAGCTTTCATCCTACAAGGCTCCCTGCAGAGGCTGCAGCAAGAAGGTAAAGCTCACAGGGGAAGGCTGCCTGTCCCGGTCCCACTGCCGATCCTGCAGCCGTGGCACCGGGGGAGGAAGGTTGCTTGCTGACTGTGGTTTGGTTTGTGGAGTCCCCTGTTCAGCAGGTCCCCAACCTGTGCCTGTGAGGTGTGGTGTCCCCTGCATGTCACGGCTGCTGCTGTGAGCCAGGCGAGCGGGGCTGTGCGGAGGTGAAGGTGCTCTCTCCTAGCTGCCTTTGTCAGCAGACCGGAGCTATTATTAGACAGTGGGGACCTTCAAAAGCAGGCTGAGGTTTTCCTGCAACACGGGAGAGGCTGAGGCAAACCAGCTCTGCTGCTGCTCCTAATAAGGGTAAGGATTTAGCTCTTGCTTAAGGTGCCGTGATCCCAATGGCCATGGGGAAGCTGAACCAGCAGCATGGCCTGGCCCAGCCTGGGGCGAGTCTGGTCTGGGGCGCTTCAGGGACCAGTTGTAAAGCTGTGATTCATGGTGTGCCTCCTCCGCTTGTGCGCTTTCTGGCTTCCGTTAACTTTGGGGATCTTTCTGTAACTCCCTGGCTGTGGCCCAGGAACGATCCTGTATGGTGTCAGAGTGGTTTGGGGTTTCTGCCTGTCAGCAGTTCCTCCTTTGCTAAGGAAAACAGTGCTAGTGCTACAATAACACAGCCTGGGTGGCTTGTGTGTGACCTCTGCGGGTACGTGCAGCAAGCGTGCAGCCCCAAATCTCTGTCCTGCAAGGAAGGACGGGCTGGTGCAGCGTTTCCGTGCTGGTGTGGGTCACCCTGCACAGACCAGTGTTTGCTCTGATGTCAGTTAACCAAAACTGAGCTGTAGCGGAGGCTCCAGTGCTGTTTGGACGGTGTTCCTGCAGCCTCTGGGAACGTTTCTTCTTGTTTTCCAGGTGACCCTCGCGAAAATGCGCTCTCACGTCTCGTCCTGCGCGAAGGTGCAGGAGCAGATGGCCAACTGCCCCAAGTTCGTTCCAGTTGTCCCCACGTCCCAGCCTATTCCTAGGTATGGCTGCCTGTTGGGCAGGGAAATGTGTCCGTCCTTGCAGGCTGCGCTGGCGCTCCCCCTCCCTTACAAGCCCTAAAATCCGAGCATGTGTTTTACTTTCCCCTGGGCAGTCACAGGGGGAAACGTCAGCACCTTTTCCCTCCTGGCATCTGCACCGCCCTGTGTTTCAGAGCGTGGTGTGAGAGGAAGGACAGACCAAACCAGGGAGGTTCAGCCACGGGCTAGGGTGGGAACGGGCTGGGCTGGTTTCTGCTGCGGGTGGGTATCACAAGGCTGAGCAGGGGATGGCTGGGTTAGTTTAGAAGGAGTTGATCAAGTCCCTTCCCAGGGATCTGAGCTTGTCCTTGCTCTCTTTAGCAATATTCCCAATCGCTCAACGTTTGTGTGTCCGTACTGCGGGGCCCGGAACCTGGACCAGCAGGAGCTGGTGAAGCACTGCATGGAGAACCACCGCAATGACCCCAACAAAGTGGTGAGCGACACCAAGGCACGGGGATGGGCTGGTTCTGCATGGGGTAACTCCTGGAAATGCAAATACACCATCATCGATGCTGCATCTGAGGCCACCAGCATGCAGAGTTGCTGCTGCTTGTAAAGTTCAGCTGTGTTTCTAGCTGGTTTAGTTTGTTTTTTAAGTCCCTTTGATGGGAGGTGGGGACCTGCCTCTGTTTGCTTTGTTAGAGGCTCTCTGGAATGAGCTGCCGCTCTCCCCCTGTGCCTGCATCCTGGGTGGTACTGGATTTCCCCTCCCCATCCATGCTGGGTTGCCTGAGGTGGGGAACTTGCAGTTCCAGCACTGTCTCGGAGGTGCTCAGATGTGCATGTAACTTGTCAGTAAGCTAAAAGCAGCCTGGGCCGTGTGCCAGAGGCTCTGTGCACCAAGGGATCTGCTTGAGGGACTGAGGGATCCCCTATTTAGCACATCCTCTGCAGATCACTCTCTGTCAGAAAGAGGGGGAACACTACTCACCTCTCCGGGGGATGGAGGTGGAGGGGTCTGTGGTCACAGTTTCCCCTTGTCCCTGCCCACTGCAGGTGTGCCCAGTCTGCTCAGCCATGCCCTGGGGGGACCCCAGCTACAAGAGCGCCAACTTCCTCCAGCACCTCCTCCACAGGCACAAGTTCTCCTACGACACCTTCGTGGTGAGTACAGCCCTGAGCCGAAACAGGGTCACCTTCCCCGGTCACCTTCCCCGTGTCCTGTGCCGAGCAGCAGGGAGATGAAACCAGGCCTTCCCTTCCTGTGCTGGGACCAGCCTGTCCTGCTGTGCGGCCCCTTGGGAGGGGAAGGGGACAGATCCTCCTTTGGGCTTTGTGGGAGGCATGTGGCACACATGTAGCCCCACTCAGGACACCCCCATAGGCTTGGGGCTGGACTCCCCACCTGCCCTGGGGGCTGCTCGAGCTGGTTGCCATCAGACACACCAGGAAAATGTCTCTGAAGGTGAGGGAGATGTTACAGCTCTGCATGAAGATGGGTTGTTTCCTCTGTGTGCTCCATTAAACTCTTCCCCTGAGGAATTACAACACAAAAGCTCGTTTCTTTAAGGCTTCACAAGTAGTGGGAGGGGAGCAAGCCAGCCTCAGGGCTTGGGGGGGCCTGGCTGCTGCACGTGGGGGGTGTCTGGCCTGCTCTCCTGGAGTTGCTGACCCCTCCTGTGTGGGGGTGAGAGTGTGATCGCCCCGCCTGTGCTGCAGGGCCTGAGGGGAGGCTTCATTAGCACCCTGCTTTTAGTGCAGGGCTGTTAGGTGTCAGGGAGAGGAACCTCGGAATATTTACAGAGATATATCCCCACTCAAGGAGCTGTTGCTGTGTTGCATAAACCTGAACTGGAATGCTGGAGAAGCCAAGATTTGCCCTTTGGCTGCAGCTTCTCATGCGGGCATGTTTCATCCCTGCCTGCTGCCAGGTCTAAGAGCACTGACATTGGCAGGTTCCAGGCAGGAGAAGGTCCATGGGCACAGAGGACACCCCAAAGAGCATGGTGTTGCTGGGACCTGCCTGCCAGAGGAGATGGAAGCTCAGGGCCTCACTGGCACGGAAAGGAGCAGGAAGGGCTCCTTGCCGTGGCGATCCCCTGTGCTTGATGAAGGAGCTGTGTGGCCCAGCTGTGCCAACTCTCCTGACCACCCCTCTCTTTTTTTTTTAGGACTACAACATCGATGAGGAGGCAGCATTGCAGGCTGCCCTGGCACTGTCACTCTCTGAGAACTGAGGGTGACTGCAGAGCGTTGGTTTGGACCCTCCTCATCATCCCGTCTCCTTTTGCACACTCAGCCTTCCTGCCGGGAAGGCACGGAGCTCGTCAACCGTCCGGCACCCCTGGAGACCCGCTGCCACCTCTCTTCCCTCTCCTCTCTGGGCAAATCCCACCTTGTTTAAGAAGGTGGAGTCTCTTTAGCATCACACTGGACTGGTGAGTGAGCAGAGATGTCCGCTGCTGGGAGGAGAGAGGAGTTGACACAGAAGGGCTGGGATTGTTCCTTGGTTAGGCATTTCATATCCGTATACGGAGTATATACCTGTGTCCAGATCTATTTATTAGTAGATGCTTTTTGGCACCGTTTGTCTTCATGCTCTCTGTTGCAGTTGAATAGGTACGTAAAACTGTGATGCATTTTATGCACAAATACCCTGGCTTGAAACTGCGATCATCCACGTCCTTTCCAAAAAGGAAGAAAACGGCACAGAGCATCTTTTTTTAAACTCTACAAGGCTCTTTCCAGAGATGTCGGTCTGTCCCATCCCCCATGCTGCGGGCAGGAGCTGCCTCCTTTGCCTGCTCCTTGCCAGGCCAGGCTGAATCCCGGGGCGGGACGGTTGCCCTTGCGTGCCCCGTGACAACAGGGGGGTTGGAGGAGTCCGTGGGGATGGCACCCAGTGTCCAGCGAAACTCTCACCTTCCTCGTTTTGTACCGGCTCTTGTGATACTGAGTTCTTGCATTTTTCTACATTAATTGGTGTGATGCCTTTTCCACATTTTATAGAGCGGGAACAGAAGCTGTTACTCCTCACACTGCAATATCCGTCACCAGGGACAAGAATATTTTTATGAAACATTATTAACAAAGTATATTTTTTAAAAAAAAAACACAAAACAAACCAAACGAACGTGCTGTGGATTTGAAATCGGGTGGGAAGCAGGAGCCGGACCCCAGGCTGGTGGGTGGAACTCTTGGGGGGGGCCATGGGAAGCACGTGGGTGTCCTCTTCATTATTTCTGGGCCGTTTCCTTCCCTTGTTGGCATGTTTCTCTGCAGGTGGGTGGTGATGGAGGAGAGGCCGGGTCAGAGCAGCACCTTGTCAGCTGGAGGAGTGGGTGCTGAGCAGCTCACCCAGCTGCCTTTTTGAGGAGCAGCCCCCTTTGTGTTCTCCAACAGCTGCTTGGCCAGCTGTGCTCTCTGGGCCGCTGCCCCTGGCCGGGTGTGTGTGGTCTGGCCCGGGATGGTTTAACCCTTGCAGGCAGAGCCCTGGCAGTGCCGGCTGTGGCGGAGGGCAGCGCGTAGCCTGGAGCCGTGGTTCTCTCTCTGCCCTGCTGGAGCAGGCACCCAGGTTGTGCCGTGCTGGCACTTGGTGCAAGTTGTGTTGTGGAGCAGCACAACTGCTGAGTTGTGTCTGGGCGATGGTTTGCGGGAGGGATGTCTGCCCGTGCAGGGTCCCGTCCTCAACGCTGAGCACCTTGTCCCCCTGAAAGAGGGGATTGCATCTCTTTCTCAGATCTCTCCTTGGGAATAGGGCACATCTGGGTAGATGATCCGAGTGGTGCCCCCCGGTCCCTTTCCTCTTTGCCCTCCCTGCTGCTGGTGGGGTTCGCTCTGCTGGGCTGGGAGAGGGTGGAAGGGAGATCTGCACCAGGCCATGGGGGGCTGCTGCCAGCCTGAGCGTGGCCCCCTGCCCTGTGCAGCACAAGTCCCATCCCATCTGAAGGGTCCTCACTGGTGCTGGGGGAGAGGAGCTTTGTGCTGGGACCGTGCTACCCTTTGGGACCAGCTCAAGGCTCGCTGAGAAGGAGCTGTGTGGGGGTGGTGATGCATGGTACCTGCAGACCTGCAGGATTTGCAGAGAAGGGGTGCAGGAGAGCAAATCCTCTGTGTGCCCCTGCTCAAAGTGCCCTTTTGTGATTTGTCTGAGACTTGGCTCCAGCGCTGCTCTAGCAATACCGTCTTGGGTTTTATTTTTGATTTAAATAGCATGAGGTGGTTTTGTGGGCTGTGAGCCCCTCTGTGCCCACCGGCAGCCCTATGAGGAGCGTGCAGAGACCACCCACTCCCCTGGCAGAGGGCAGGGAAAGGGCTGGAGCTGCTCCACTCCCCTGCCTCAAGCTGGGCTAGCGAGGAGGGATGGGGTCTTCTCTTACCAGCAGCAGCATTGCTGGCACCTGCCCAGCCCGGGGGCTGTTCCTGGTGGGATGGAGAGCACTGGCATCTCCCAAAACGGACCCAGGAGGATTTCCCTGTCCTGTGCTCAGCTGGGACCCTCGGGTCCTGGTGCAGCCTCCACCAGAGCTCCCTGCCTCTGGGACAGCACTATTAACCTCTTTGTCTCCTTCCTTCTTTCCTTCTCTTCCTTTTTTGCCCCACAACGCCAGCGCAGGGGCAGCAACAGCTGCTTTTGTAAAGCACTTTTAAGGCCTGGGCTGTGAGGGCGCAGGCAGGCGCTGTGCTGGCGGGCAGCTCCTGCCTCTCCCCGCTTTGCTCGGGGTCGGATCCGGCTGTGCCCGCTGCCAGCCGGGCTGTGCCGGGGATCCCACCGCGCCGCCGGCTGCGCTCGTCAGCGTCTTACCCGCAACTTTTTGCATAACTAGAACTTTTCACGAAACGAACTGTTTTTTGAAGAAGAATAAAATCGATTATGTTATTTGTAGCGAACCATTTTTCTCAATAAAGGCAGTTTCATCCATGGGTGGCCTCCTCCTGCCGCGGCTCCGGGCTGTGGGACGTTGCTGGGGGTGGGTGCCCCCCACCCTGGTGTGTCTGGGCTGCTCCTTCCCCAAACACAGGGCTCGTCCCTACGGCTTTGTCCCTGGCTTGTCAACTCCTCCCGTTAGCAGCGGTGGGTGCTGCTGGTGGGTGCTGCTGCAGAGTTTGGTGATGCTGCTTCATCGCCCCGGGCTCCCCCAGCCTGAGCACTTCACAACCTGCTCTCCCAGTGCCACATGTTGCCAAACTGGCTGGGCGCTGGTGCGCTGCTGGGGGGGATTCCCTGGCACCCCCCAGCTGCATATGCCGCTGCTGGCAGCCAGGCCCTGACACGTGGCACTGTGTGCTGTCCCCAGAGCCTGGTGTTTTTTTCTCTGGGTGTCCCTGGGAGGTGTCCTGGCTCCGAGCCTGCGTGGGGCTGTCGGCGTTCTGCAAGGACACAGGCTGCACCTGAAGGAACCGATCCTGAGAGCAGCTGCTGGTGTCCCTTCGGAGGGTTACAGGACTTCACCCTTGTCCTGGTGCTGGCCAGAGCGTGGCTCCTGTCCCCAAGTTTTGGGGATACAATGGCCAGGGCTGATTGCATTGAGGAACAGTCTTACCTGTTCCCTGGCCCCCCCCAAACACCCCCCGCCAGGCTTTCTAGGGCCGGGAGGGCACCGCAGCAGAGGGAACAGGCGTGTGGCCATACAGCCAGTGGGGGGTGGCTGGGGGGTCCCCGTGACCTGAGCTGCCTGCTCTGCCCTGCCCCGGCTGGCTGTCAAGGGGGGGGGGGGCGGGGCAGGTGTGGGCCAGACTGGGTGGGAAGGGGGATGCCGTGGGCAGCGGGAGCCCGACTGTGGAGCATGTGAGGTGACAGTGCTGGGGGACAGGGCTGTCCCCAAGGCTGTCCCTTGCACCTGCAGCGGGGCGTGCTGGCAGCCAAGGCCAGCCCTCGGGCAGCGGTTGGCCCCAGGGCTCCCCGGGGGCTTCCCATGCTAATGAGCCCTGGGGCCTTATGGCACCCGCTGGCACCTGTGGGGACACAGGGACACGGCGTGGGGACACAGCCCTGCCTGGGCTGCCTGTCACCCTGCCTGCCCGGCCATGCCCCGCTCCTTCCTGGTGAAGAAGTCCTCCAGCACCCGCGTCCCCAACTACAGCCAGCTGGACACCCGTGCTCACGGTAGGGCTGTGCAGCACCACGGGCACCCCGGGACCACCGGGACCCCTGGCTCCCACTGCCACCCGGTGCCCACCCGTCTGCAGGGGACCAGGGCACGCACCCCTGGCTGATCTCGGGGTGATGCTCTGTGCCACAATGCTGGGGGAGCATCCCTGGCTCCGTGCCCTCCACTCTCAGCCCCATCCTGGGTGGCAGCTGGTGCTGGTGACAGTGCCGGGAGAGGGGGGGAATTGGGAATTGGGATCACCTGGGGGCTTCCCAGGGACCGTCCCCTCCAGCATGCCCTTATCCAACCCACCCCTCTGGGGGTCTCTGTGCTGCTGGGGTGCTGTGTGTGGGGGCGCTTGCCAGCGTGGTGTGTGTGCTCCCCCGGCCATGCTGCCGCAGGGGATGCCCAGGTTTTGGGGTGCACCCAGCCCAGAGGAGCCGGCACCCAGACTCGGGCTGGGCTCCAGCTGGCGCTGGCAGTGTCTGGGATCTGGGACTCCCCTTTTTGGGGACGAAGGGCCGGGTTTGCTCTGTTCCGCAGTGGGTGTGTCGGTGCTGCCATACAGAAGGGTGGGAGCAGAGGGGGGTCCTGGTGCAGATGAGCCCCCATCAAGTGTGTGACCCCCCAGGGGGGCTCCAGGGACCAGGTGGGCAGCCCGGCTGCCATCCCTTGTCCCTTAACCCCACTCCCTCCTCCTGCAGAGCTCAGCGGCTTGTGTGACTGTGGGGGGTTGCTTGCCCCCAGCTACCGCCAGCCCCCCGGGCCCCCCACTCCTCCTCGCCCACACGACCACAGCCGCCTCCTCACCTGCTTCTCCCTCCCGCTGCCCCCCGATGCCAAGGCTCCCCCTGTCCCAACGGGCACCCGCAGCCAGGGCACCCCCCTGAAGGACACTCAGACCCTCAACCTACCCCCACGGCGGGGGCCGCACCGGCGGAGCTTCAGCTGCCGGCACTGCGCCCAGGCGTACGCCAGCCTGGGCACCCTGAAGATGCACATCCGCACCCACACCCTGCCCTGCCTCTGCCGCCTCTGCGGCAAAGCCTTCTCCCGGCCCTGGCTGCTCCAGGGCCACATCCGCACCCACACAGGTAAGGATGGGACCCCCGGCTGCTGCTGGCCCTGCCGGCGCTTCTGCTTTTTGGGAATGATTAGCGCAAAAAAATGGTTTGCACGTTTGCCACAGCTTGGCGTGGCTGGCTCTCCGGGAGGGACCTGCTTGGGGTGGGCACAGCTGGGGATCCTGGTGCTGGGGTGGTGGCATCCACAGTGAGCCCCAGGGGAGACCCCACAGCAGGTCCCACTGTGGTATCACCCACTGGGAAGGCACCGATGGGTTCTGGGCACTCCTGGGTAGCGCTGAGGGTTGGGGAGAGGCACGGGAAGGGTGATGCATGGGAGGGGAGGGGGCACAGAGGGTCAGGAGGAAGCCGGGGTACAGGGGTGCCCTGACCATGTGTCCTGCAGGGGAGAAGCCCTACGCCTGCCCCCACTGCAGCCGAGCCTTCGCCGACCGCTCCAACCTCCGCGCCCACCTCCAGACCCACTTGGACATCAAGAAGTACCGGTGCCACGCCTGTGCCAGGACCTTCTCCCGCATGTCGCTGCTGGCCCGGCACCAGGAGGGGGGATGCTGTGGGGCATCCTGAGCTCCCCACCACGCACAGCCACCCCAGGGAGGGCAGCGAGCCCCACGCTGTGCCGTGCTGCACCGTGCTGTGCCGTGGTGTGCCACGCTGCCCTGTGCTGTGCCATGCCGTGCTGCACCATGCCGTGCCATACCGTGCTGTACTGCACTGTGCCGGGCCATGCTGGTGCAACACCCCAAGAAGGGACACGAGTGTGTCATCACACAGGACTGCCTGGACATTCGCAGCATGTCACCAAAGCCCCACGGCTGCTCCGCAGTGGCCCTGGTGCCGGGGGACGCGGTGCTTTGCCTGCTCCCCTGCTGCTCTTGGGGGGGTTTCTTACCCCTCACATTGCAGGAACCATTAAAAGCGGAGCCGAGCACCGCAGGCGTGAGCGGAGCACGCGTGCATTATTGCTGCCGGGGCTGTCCCTCCGCGTCCAGCGTCGTGTCCTGCCAGCCCTGGGGCAGGATCCGGCCGCAGCCCGATGGTCACCCCCTCTGCGTGTTTTGTAGAGCATCCTCCTCCCTCTCCTGCATCCCTGCAGCTCCCTACCCTGAGAATGGGGACAACACTGCTGGGGGACCACCCAGGGCCCCTGCCTGGTCTCATGCCCCCAAAAAATGGACCTGGTGGACTTGGGGGCTCGGGGCTGCATGGCCCCAGCGTGGTGCTGGGCACTGGCCTGGCCAAGTGGCACTGGGATGGCAGAGATGGCGGGTACAGGGACACCCTGCAAGTGACCCTGAGCATCTCCATGGCGTGGTGAGACTCAGGGTGACGGCAGTGGGACCACCCTGCTGCAGGGGTCCCGGCACCCTCCCCACAGTCCTGTGGTGGCGGGGACAGGGCTGTCCCTGCCGGTGTCACCACGGCTGCTGGGGCTTGGCTTGGGTGGGTGCCAGAGGAAGCCGCCGCGTGCACCCCGTGCTATTTGCAGCTCTGCCCGGCTAAATCGGGCCCCGCACCTGTGCCGGCAGCGGGGGGAAAGAATCCCACACCCCAAAATAGCCGCATGCCGGCCCTTCCCCTCCCACCCATGGAAAATGCTTATAAATACCCCAGGGGGTGGGGTGGGGGGGCACAGCTGGGGAGCCCCCCCGAAGGGGATCCTTTGCTATGCAGAGGGGCAGGCGGGGGGATGCTCCTTTCATCCCTCCGATTTTTTATTCAGGGTGGGATGGGACCCATGCACACCCCCACCTTGCTGTTGGGGGCCGTGCCCCCCAGCACTACGGCGTCACCCACGTGCTCACGTGTGCCCCCCACCGCCCCCCCGGGCACCTGGATTTGTGGGATGTTTTCCACCGAGTGAGTGGCTGGAGGATAAAAATACCCCAGGGACACACACACACAGGCGGGGGGCTCAGCTGGGGGTGCCCAGGGGGGTGGGATGGGGCCTGAGGGTGTGCTGGGGGGCACTGGGAGCACTGGAGGCTCTGGGGCTGCTGGGGATGGGGAGCACTGAAAGGATGCCAAGGGCAATGGGAGCACTAGAGGGGCACAGGGGCATTGGGGTAATAGGCATAATGGGAGCTGCAAAGGCACTGGGAGCACTGGAGCTAGTGGGGTACTGGGGGCCCTGAAGACTCTGGGAGCACTGGGGGGTACTGGGGACACTGGGGCAGCGCTAAGGTAACTGGGAGAACGGGTGCATTGGGGGTATAGGGGATACAGAGGTCACGGAGAGCACTAGGATAACATTGGAGTACTGGGGTGTTGGGGAGTAGTGGGAGTACTGGACTGATACTAGGGTATTGGGGTACTGGGCATACTGGGAGCACTGGGGGCTGCAAAGGCACTGGGAGCACTGGAGGCAGTAGGATAACTGGGAGCCCTGAAGAGCATTACTGGGCATACTGGGCCAGTGCTGTGGTAACTGGAAATGGTCCATTGGGGTTCTAGGCATACTGGGAGCACTGGAGGGACACTGGGGCAGTGCTGGGGTAACTGGGAGCACCGGTGCACTGGGGATACAGAGGCCACGGGGAGCACTAGGTTAACACTGGAGCACTGGGATGTTGAGGGCAGAGGCGTGCTGGCGAGCACTGGGAGCACTGGGGCGCTCGGGACCACCGGGTGACCCCCGGCCCCCCCGCTCCCCAAGGGCGCATGCGCAGCTCCTTCGCCACTCCAAGATGGCGCCGCGGCGTGCCCGTCCCAACGACGCCAGGGGGCGGGGCGAGACGGCACCGCCCCGTGGTCCGATCGCTGCCATTGGCCGTCGAGAGCCGGGCGCCGAAGCGCCGACCAATGACGAGGCAGGAACCCGCCACGGGCCACCATCACGTGTGTGGCTCGGGGGCGGGACCTGAGGCCGCCAGGCCCCGGCCGGGCGCGCCCCG
>JAVJGJ010000033.1:21393690-21405515 GCA_035590215.1 Microhierax caerulescens | reverse complement strand
TTACCCAGGGCATCCCCTGCCCCCCCAGTGGGCATGGGATGCCCTGGGTACCCATCCCCCAGCCCTCCCGTGACCCATGGGGACAGAATCCCCGTGCCCAAGGCCATGGCCCCAACCCTGGCTCTATTGCGTAAGCCTGACGGTGATATCACCGTCACGTTCCCGGGGTTGCCAGAATAGAAATCCCAAATTGGCCAATGCTGGAAAGGGCTGGAGGGCTGTGTCCATCCCCTCTGATGCTCCAAAGTCCAGCACCAAGGGGTGTTCCAGCAGCGGGGATGCTCGAAGGCGGGATGATGGTGTTAAGCAGAAAGGGGAGGATGTGGCGGGACCAGGGTTTAATTTTTCCCGCTTTAGATGCGGGATATCCAGAAGGACACGGAGCCCCGCATCCTTCAGTGAGCCCCCTCGTACCCTGTCCCGCTGCTGAGCTGGGCTTGGCCCCACCTGGACCACAGCACCCTGCCAGCACCATACGTGCCACACTGGCACCGTGGGCTCAGCACCTTTGGTGTGCAGGGAAACAATTCGGGGTCAGGGCTCTGTCCCCATAGCAGCCCAGTGGTCCCAGTATAGCAGGAAGCACAGGGAAAGCAGCTTTGCCTAGCTGCAGGACCAGGCACAACCACGCTTTGGTCTTTTACCAGAAAGACAGGATTTGCACCCGTTTTGGCAATGACTTTCTGCCACCCCGAGCAGGCAGGGAGAAGGCACACAGAGCCTCCCCCAGCAGTGCACGAGATGGGGGCTGGACCCCATTTTTCATCCCGAGGGTCTAGATAAGCCCAGAGACACCCCCAAATTATGCCGGGTGAAGCCCGTTATGGCACAGGCTGCAGAGCCCCCCTGCTAATATTTTAACACCAGTGGGATACTGGTTTAACACTGGGCTGCAGGCTTGGAGGGCCTACGGCTCCACGGGGGGGGGGGACGACGACGACAGAGGTGCCGTGCTGCCCCCAGGAGATAGAGCAGCTCTCCCAGCTCCACAGGGCTCCTGGAGAGCAGGAAAAATAAAACTACACAGCCCAAAGATGGGGAGAGGCACCTCACAGCCAGGGAGAGGGAGGACAGGGGATGCAGAGAAGAGTAGAGAAAGGAAGAACTGGTTATCAAAATACTTTATTTCAGATAGATCCCTCAAAAAAAAAAAAAAAAAAAAAAAAAGAAAAAAAAAAAAAAAAAGAAAAAAGGACCCTCCTTGTTAGACAGACATCCCCACAACACCTTCAGGGCTCCTTTTAAATCAACTAAAACAATCCGATGCTTAAAATAAAAGACAGGTCATTTTCCCAATCAGACTTTAGTCAAGAATATATATATATTTTTGTTCCTGGGGTGGGAGGGCAGGGGGAGAAGGTGATGTGGCCAGCAGTTCACAGCAGTTTTCGGCTCTCTCATTACACAGTATATAGAACTGCATTGCTGAAGACACTCAACACACAGCAGGGCTAACTAGGAGAATACAACTCAAGGCTAGCAAAGAGGAGAGGGCAGAGAGAAAGAGAGGAATAGTGAGAGCATCCGATGGGGCTGGAGTCCTCTGTGCATAATTTACATGGAACCGGCACCGGCAGAGCCAGGGGCTGGCCCCGCTCGCCCTTCAGGAGCCGGAGCGAGTCGTCGCGGGCGTCTCAGCTGACAAAACTTCAGTATTTTTTTTTTTTGTGTGGTTTTTTTTTTTAAAAAAGAATCGCAGCCAAAATAAGACAGAACTGCAAAATCCCAAAGTGGCCGCTTTTACACTATTTATAAAAACATGAACAGTCACTAAGGGGCAGAGCGGCGCTCCGCGCACGGCCCACTATACTTTCCCCGGGATTTTGGCCCGCTTGCGAGCGATGGCATCTTCCACCGCCTTGAGCTGCTTCAGGAGCTCCTCCCGTCGTGACAGGGTGCTGGACTTGCCTGCCTTGGCACCCGTGGGGCCTGGCTCAGATGCTTTGCCTGGTACACTCGTGACTTTGCTGGAGCTCTTGGACTGCGGCGAGAGCTGGCGTTTCCTGGCAGGGAGAGAGAGGAGAAGGTGGTGAGAGGGTGCTCACCAGCAGCATCCGCACTGGAAACAAACCCCATCGGCATCTGCTCCAGGAAGGAAGAATCGCTCGAAGGGCCAGTGGAAGAACGAGACATGAGGCCTTGGGTTGGAAAACTGGCTGAAACAGTAAAAAAAAAAATCAGCTGCTCCAGGGGGAGCAAATCCATTTGGCTGCCCCAGAGAAACTTAGCGAGTCTTTAATCACCTCCTGCCTGGGCACAGGGCAGGTCAAACCCACCAGGTGACACTGCCAACTCAAACGCAGCAGGCAGAAGAGGGTCGAGAACCAAGGATGCAGTCAACACCATCGGTCTGGAAAGCCGAGGTTCCTCTTCACTGCTAGAAAACAGGACCTCAGGGCCTGAAGGACAGGGCTGTGGCAGCCAGGGCTAGGTTTTGGTTTGGGAATATTCTGATACACAGAAATTGAGGTTCACTCGTGCCCCAGGCTGGACAGAGGGGATGACACAAGTCCTGCTGGCCATGGAACACAGGGGTGCTGGACAGGGCTGCGTGCATTTGCTCACGGAGATCCTTGCACCTGAACCAGGTGCCACAAGGAGCTCGGCAGCAGAGCGAAGGGATTGTCCTTTCTTTCTCATTGGCACTACGCAGCGCCAGCGAGAGGCAGAGGCACTGGCATGACTGAGCTTGCACCTAACCCAGTTGGCTCCTCTTGCTGGGACTGACCTCAAGAAAACCCCCAGGCTCCGGCTCGTTTCTGAGCTGGAATGGCTTAGCCGGTGGCTTCCGCATGAACCTCTGAGCACCTTTGGCTCCTGCCCAAGGAGCTTCGCGTCCTTCCTCTTGCTGTGCCTCCATGGCAACTGGAAACTACGGCCAGTGCCTCAGAGCTGCCCCAAGAGGAGGGACTGAACCGCTGGAGAAGTGTGGGCCAGGCTGGGGCGCACGGGAGACCCATGAGAACAAGCAGGCACTGACCTGTCTGTCTGCGCTGGGGAAGGTTTCGTGTTCTGGCCTCTCTGTCGCTCTTGCTTGGGTGAAGAGAGTCTCCCGGTTGCCTTCCTGTCACGAGAACCTATCGGGAGAAGAAGATGTGAGATGTTCTCGTGCGCTGCCGAGGTACAGGTCGCTGCCTTGCACAGTGTACTGTTTCAACAAGCATATGGACGCTCTCTGGAGACAGACCAGATCGTGCCAGCAAAAGACCAAGTCCGACAGCAACCAGAAAAGGAACCTACTGCTGTGCACCCCATCTTCGGGGGGAGCAGAAAAGCTAGCCAAGACTGTGCCCCATGGTCAGCTGTACAAAACTTCACCTGTGGGGAGCCGCACCGTCCCGTCCCTCACCCTCTGGCTGCCGGAACAAGGCTCCTCCAGCGCGCTCAGGGCTGGCCCTCGCAGACGATGAGCCCGTGCTCCATTATCCCCTGGCAGATCACCTGGTTTGTGTGGCACCCGAGCTGGCTCCGTGCTGGCCACGTAACAGGGTGTTTTGGCTTTAAGAGTGCTGGGCGAGTGCAGCTCTGCCACTTTGGGAGCCAGCTGGGGCCAATCCACAGGTGGCATCACCCCCGTGTTTGCTCAGCCCGGCTCAAACAGACCTGCCCTGGGGACCTGCTGGTGGTGGGCAGGCCACTGGGGTCCTGCAGCAGCATCATCCAGCTTTGCTGGGTTTCCCAGTTGCTGCTATCCCAGCACACAGAGAGCAGCTGGTGTGCTTGCAGGGCTGTCTTTGAGCCCTGGGGATGAGCAGAGCAACACGCTCTGCTATACTGCACTGGGCTGGCGATGCTAGTGCCTGCTGACCTCACTTTCAGTAGCACTCCAGACAGTAAAGGTGCTCAGATCCTCAGCCACCTGCATGTGTCAGGACAGCCCTCTGCTCCTGAGGACTGACACCATGCGAAAGCCAAGGCTGCAGACACTGCAGATCTGATCACAGCAAGGTTGCAGAACAGGGACGCGAGACTTGTGGCACAAACACCGACCAGCTTTGTGCTGGGACACTGAGGCACAAGGTGCACGCTGGAGGGTGCCTCTCGTTCAGTCCCAATTCAGTCAGGGGTACACTTGCCACTGGGAGGTGAGGCGGAGTTGCCTTCAGGGCTTGTGTCCCATTTGCTACTGCTTAAAAGCGCTTTATAACATACAGACAACAAATAAAGTATATAATTGCATCTGCATTTACGTATCTATAAAATCAGCACAGTTTGCTAGGTCAGCCCATTCATCTGTCTGCAGCTCAGCAGTAGCTGTGAACTAGATCCCAGTGAACTCCAACCTCACCCAGTCCCTTCCATGCTGCCTTCGCAGGAGTCAAATGCAACCAAGCTATTAGCACAGAAATTTTTTCTGGCTGGCACCCAGAGTCAACAAGATACACCTACAGCCGAGACAACAGGGAAAACAACATCACGTGTCAATGCTGGCTTGTACGTCAAAACCACGCAGCTCTGGCTGACTACTCCCCCCGCTTTGTTTTTCAGCGGTGACAGCAAAGGCTGGAGTGTGGCGCTGAGGTCCCTCTCCGTGCGGCTGGCCGGCTCGGTTTTCCCAGGTGCTAAGCCTGCTGCTGAGGATTCAGATGCAGGAGAACACCTGGAAAGCCCGTGTCTTTCTAAACATAAAGGGCAGATCAGATTGTGTCACACACAAGTGGGGAAATCGTCTCATCTTGCAGGATGGGTGATCTCGCCAATTACTGCATCCGCCCCAGAGCCTTGGCAGCCCGTGCTCCCTTTCCAAGCACTGCCACAATCCTGTCTGTCAGGAGGACTAAGATCCATTGGGATGCACCGAAACAGAAGGCAGAGGCGGCTCCAGGATACAGCACGGGAAAACCCTACGACATCCACAGCCACCTCCAACGACATTACTAGAGGAGAGGTGGCTGCTGTAGGATGGATGCATACCTACAGCGTGGAGATGAGCACGCCATCTCCAAAGCTAGGGTGCTTTTTTTTTTTTTTCCCTTTACAGTAGACTTACACAGACATAGTGGAGCCAAGGTACTCGCAATGTGCACCACAAGACAGCTAGGCAAGGCCGGGTTTGGCCTGCCCAGGGCTGACCTCGCCTCGCTTACTTCACAAACCCGAGTGTCTCACCTCAACCATGTTTTTGCAGCAGGACAGCTAATACGCCTGCGTTATCTGGTGGCAGTTGCACGCTCTGAGGTTTTGGAAGGACACATGCCTGCAATTAACCTCTCCAGTGAGTGGACTCTTGCAGCAGAGACTTTCACAGGACGTTTGCTGCTCGAGCACTGCCTCGAGCTGCAGAGCAGGAACCCAGCCAGGCCAGGAGTCCCCGAGATGGCTGATGTCTCACCTCTGTCAGGTGACAGGTTCGCCCGTTTGGCTGGAGGAGAGGTCGGCCTGTCTTTGTCTGCTGGCTCATATCTCTTCCTGCTTCCTTTGTCAGCTGCCTAAAATGGAATTAAAACAGACAATGGAGCTGAGCAGCCACTTCCCTCCAGGGAGGGAAGCAGGCAGAGATTTTTCCTGTGATGGGTGCCTGTGATGCGCTGGCTGGCTCATGCAAGTGCATCTCCTGTTAAACTCCCTTGTGTACACCAGTCTCAGCCATCAACTGGCACCATGCAATTCCCCTACCACCCATCCTCTGGCACCGGGACTAACGGTTATGCTCTTTTCGAAATTGTCAGAAACAAGCAAACGGCAGCATTTTTGTAGAGTTTTCTTCAGCAGCACCAAGGATAGCAAATGTCAAGGAGGCATCTGGAGCCGTGCCTTCTTCCAGGATCTGACCATGCCAGCTGGTAGTTATGTGTAACTGCACACTCCTCCCCACGGAGCATGCTTCAGGCTCGATAAAGGCACCTCACGTCATAGCACAGGGAAGTAGGGAAAACTGCAGCCTCAGACTGCACTGGGGAATTTGGACTGTCAGAAAAAAAACCATGAATGCTTCAAAACCAGGAATGTACCCACGTGACTGGGCCCAACATCCTGCTCTGGCACAAAACCCCGTGAGACCAAACTCTCCCACATGACCTGGACTGCAATCTCAGCCAAAGGCACCAAACTGGGGAATCGGGCTCAATCGTAAAGAGGAAAAAACCAGGCTCCCTGCGGAAAGTGTGGCTTGCAGCGGACACCCCAGAGAGGCAAGGCAATCGCCACTTTTACCTCCTGACTCAGTTAATGACTTGTCAGCAGTTTGCTCCAGAGCGGGCAGTGGGAGCAGAGCTCTCGGAAGCGCGTGGGGAACATGCTTTCCGTGGGCAAGGCCCCAGCACATGTGGGACCGCGCCACGCACGCCTTTGCCTCGGTGCTCTGGCTGCAGCCCTGACAAAGCGGGGAAGAGCCCTTGAAGCTGCAGCAGGAATGTGCCCCAGGGGAGCCGCCAACACAGTGCCAAGCTCAAGCCACCACAGGGTGTGTGCTGCAAGACTGGTTCTGTCTGCTGCCCTTCAATCCCACCTGCAGACCTACCCAGCTGAGCTCATCCCGACAGCACGGAGCCTGGAGGTCCCCTTCCGCCAACCCCAAGCCCCAGTATCCATCCTATCCACTCCCTGAATTCCCTGCGTGGAGGGAATCGCACCCCTCCCACTTCTCACCTTATTCAAGAGCGTCAGTTTGATCTCTTTGTGAGCGCTGAAGCCCCCCTGCTGCGACTGGGGGGCTGACGGCTGCTGGGTCTGGAGGAGCTGCTGAGATTTGCTCCCCTGGGTAGGCTTGGCTGATTTCAGGAGCTGAGCAGGCACATCCCGTTTCCGCTTCTCTTCTTTAGCACTGTCTTCTTTTTTTGACTTTCCTGTTGAAACCAGAGAGCAGAGGTAGTGACTTGCGACCGATTCCTTCCACCTGCCCTCCCTTCGGAAGGCAGGGCAAGAGGATGCTGCTCCAGGGACTGGAAAAGCCCCCACCAGTTAGCACAGCTCGTGGCCCCCAAGGTTAAAATATTCAGGAAACCAGAATTTCTGCAGGGAGGACACAACATAAAAAAGACAGACAAAAGGCTCTTGCTGCCAACTCTGCTACGGTCTACAAAGAACGGAGGAAGAGCAATGTGACACTGGAGCTGCCAGAAGATTTAGCATCATCTCATGAATGTGAGAAAGAACAAGGTGAGAGAGGTGGAATCAGGCAGAACTCCCAAGCAGGAAAAGGCATCTTTACAGCCAGACATGCAGGGATGGAAGGATGCAAATGTCTATTTGCTCCACAGCCTCACCCTCCTCAGGTGAAGCCTCTGGGCCTCCCTAGTCTACACCAGCCACAAGCATCAGCCTCCGCTCAGCAATTTTCCTGGAGCCCACAATCACCAAGCAAGCTGTATGCAGACCTCTGTTTCCCCCCCCTCGTTTTTCCCAGGACCCCTTGGAAAAGAAAATAACAAACCAGGTACCTCTACCTTTCTTCTGCTGCGCTGGGGTTGGGGATCGGGAGCTGGCGGAGGAAACAGGACTGGCCAAGTCCGCGTACATGTCTTCGGAGTCGGCGCTGCGCACAGAGCTGCTGCTGGAGGAGGCACTAGAGACAGAAGAAACGCTGCTCACGCTCAGGGACCTGGAAAGAGCCAACAGCTCGTTACAGTCACGAATGCAACAAGAACCAGGCAGCGATGAGACAGACACCTTTGTTTCAATTCTGCTGCGTGGCTGGGATGTCAGAAAGCTGCTAAGGCAGGCAATAACCAGGAAGAGACAAAGGCTGTGTGTCCTTGGGTGCAGACAGTATGAAAAATCCCAAACATGTTAGATGCGAGGCTAGAAAATACCACTTATTTATAAACAGAATTAAGGCAACATGTAAACAGGTCACACTTTCCCCAGGTAAATAAAAAGTGAAAGCAGGGTGTGCGCTATCATATACAGGTCAGTGTTATGGCTCAGGTCAAGGGTTCCCTGGCAATGTTTTTGTTGTTTGGCTCACATTTATTGATGGAGGCTTTAAAAGCCCTGGAGTCCTACAGCTCCTGCCCAGCTCCCCAGGGTACAGGAGAGCCCAGCTGCCTGTTTTGAGCCTGTCACGACTGATAATGACAGGGAAGATGTGTGTAAGATAGCAATCTTCTAATAGTGCCTATAAGATGGCTATCTTCTAATGCATTCACAGCATTAAAATTGTCAGACAATCATTATATTAAGGAAGACTTCCTACTGAGAAACGTACCAGACAAAAACACAGGGCTACGCATCAGACTTCCCTTCAGGGGCACACCACCACTGCAGCTTTGCTGCACTGAAGCGGCTCCAAGCATCCCAGCTAGCTGGGAACCAGCTGGCAGCGCAGCCCCCACGCAGCCCCCCCCCGGAGTACACCGACTACATGAATATTCAGGTAACTTCTCCAGCAGGTTCCGCGGGCCACACCGACTCCTGTGCTCCAGCGACTGCCCTGCCAGCAAGGTCTAGCCCTGGAACAACTGCAAACGACCCGCTGGCACCCTGACAGAGGTGCCTTCTGAAAGGCTGCCTGGACTGCTGCAACCGCGACGGCATGAGCCAGGAACTCCTTCTCCAGGAAAGCTCCTGGCTACGAGGTTGTCGCAGCAGACGTGGTTTGGACACACATTACGTTTCCTATGCTTCCTCCTTTCCCACACACCTGTAAGAGCTGCAAGCACAGCCCCAGTGCCACACAAGCAGCATCTGTGACCAGTTTTTCCCATCTTCTCCTCTCGGGCCCTGTACGGCACGGCAGCGCAGAGCCAGCGTGCCCAAGTGCTCTCTGAACCTCTTGCATCACCCCTGCCTGATCTGATGAATGTGACAAGCATGTAGTAAACAAGTTTGTATTTCCGTAAAATAATGCGGATGTTGAACCCTGGAGTTTCATAGAGTTCAGATACGTGAATTACTGCTGGTCAGAGCCAAGTCCTACTTAATCCACTAGTTTTATGCTACAGGTCTACTTTTAAATCTGCATCACAGGAAGCGCTGTCTCAAGGCTGCCTGCGAGGTTTCAGGGATTCCTGTGCCTAAATAAATGCAAAGAATCTGAATGAAGGACTTGAAAGAAGCTTATTTCATGACTTTTTACTGGAGGGAATTAGCTGTTTACAAATCCCACAGACTAACAGCCATGTAACTATTCACTTGGGGCTAAACACAAAGGGAACTGGCCAGGCAACTTTGCCAGCAAAGTAGAAATATCATTAGCTGGGCCTTTAGGTATTTTCTGACCTACCTCTCCCGACAGACCAAGCATCTTCCCTAAGGACATTCAGTAACAAGAGGTAGAAGAGGTTTGGAAGAGAAAAGCTCTATAGCCTGAAACTTGTAAATAAATTAGGATGTGAGCACCCTAGGCGTAAGATGTTTTGGTCATCATTTAGGTAAAAATGGGCAGTTTGGCAAAAATGACAAATTGTTTCCTTGAATAAGCCAGAAGGACACTACTGATGTTGTACTGCTGTCATGATTCAGGACTTGGGATTTGTACCACCACACAAAGAAACAGCGTTGTTTCATGTCCTAATTATCTATAGCTTCTGATACTTGAAGCTAGTGAGAGCGCTCACTGCAAGAAAACACAACAGTTAAGAATAGTTATGATCTCCTCTTACTTCAACAAAGGTTATGAAGGGTCAGGGCTGTACCTGGATTTCCTGGACCCAGATGGGGAGTGGGAGACTGAGGCAGATGATGATCTGGAATGAGATCTGGAGAGAGAGCGAGACAAGGACCTAGATCGGGAACTGGAACCGCTGTAGCTGCTGGCACTTCCACTGATGCTGCCGCTGATAGTCCGCCTGCAAGACAGCAAATGACATCCTCACCTCGCTGTGCTCTGCTGTGAAACGGGGTTAGAAGAAACTGTTTAGGGATGGTTTGAGCACGATGCTGTTGTCCTGTATTGTATACAAGACTGGTCCTTTGCAAATGTAATTGTTCCAGATGTTCTTCTCAATCTTACATTCCCGGTCCTGAGGAAGCACCTGTTTTCTGAACAGTAGCTGTCTTCTGCAAGATTCAGTAACGCCAATGAAAGCCAGGCAAAGAATCAGCTGAAACACCTTAATCCTGTACTGATAGCAGGAGCAAATGCTTCCTACAAAGAAAAATTGCTAACTGCATAACACAGTGGGACTACCTTGTATTTCAGGCCATAAAAATAATGATACACATTTCTGTGACTAATACACCAGCATGAACACAAATCGAGCTGTTCTGTCATTTGCGCAGCAGGGAGAGTGTAGGGCAGTGGGGTTTGTGTGGCTATAAGCGTGAAAAACAACAACAAACCAAACCCCAAGACTGGAATAAAGAATAAGGGAAGGTGGCTAAAGACATCCAAGGTTATTATTAACTAGTTAAAGCAAAAAGGGAACTAGAACTGGTGGAGTTTCTAGGAAAAAGAAACAGTCATCATCAATTTTCACTATGGAGACATAACAGCTCAGCTCAGGCCTTTTCTTTAGCTACTGTGAAGAAAAAGGAGACTTAGTCCCATGCAAAATTAAGAATTGACTTGGGATGAGTCTGAAAAACCTGAATGGAAAACAGAATTAGAGCTGTCTTCAAAATACATTGACAAAAAGCATCATTCAATGATCCAAGAACACCTTCCTGCAGGCATAAAACATTCTCCATCTCCCTGTGTGCTCATAAAAGAGACATTTCTAGTAAATACATTCCTTACACTGAGAACTACTGCTTCCATAAGACACACAGGTACCATAATATTTCAAAACTTCTAACGTAAGAAGAATGCATGATGAGTTTCAGCTGCGCTTAGCCAACTGTGTCCCTCCAAGAACAGGCAACGTTACCTGTGTTTATCCTGTAACATTTTTAAATACAGTAGATAAAGCCTGATAAACGTATTTAAATACAGACAAGTGCTCCTTGTTTGAAAACCATCAGAAGCCCCTCTCATTTCAAATGCAAAGGGAGAAGAAAGGCAACAAAAACAGCGGACAGACAGAACAAGTCACTTGTAACATTCGAACTAGTCACACTGGATGAAGCCACCAAGAGCAGGGGAGCCAGCAAGCTGTGTACTGGGGACAGCAGAAGTCACCGAGTTTTTCCTCCTCTCCTCCAGTGGTACTGCTGGATGCTGACGACCCAGCTCCTGGGACCATGCAGAAAAATACTTCCTGCATAGCAGCACATGTTTAGAGTACACAGGGTCCAAACCCATCACCACAAGCTCTGACCCTCCAACACATCAGATCTGCTCTCTGGGCTAAATGCAACTCTGCTTCCCTGCTGCGTGGCCTCTGCAACCAGTGGCTGTCAAACATGCCTTTCTGTGCACTGCAGACCCTGTCTTTTAAAACATTTCATGTACTCCCCTTGCTTTATCCCCCAACCAGCCTTCAGAGGTAGGGGCCACTTGCTGTGGCAAGTCACCAGCATTTGCCCTCAACTCCTTCCTTCTCTTCTCATCTCCTTTCTGCCCCAGGAAATGTATTTCACCTTAATATCGAAGAGCCTTTGTAGCTGGTGCTCCTGACAGAACCCCAGGATTTGGTCTATCTTGCAGGAGATCAAGCCTCACTCCACCCCACAGCTTTCTTACCTCCTGGGTGGAGTCCTTGTCTGACGTTCCTTCCTTCTTGCCTCTCGGTTATCTCCTGGTTTGGCTGGCTCTGGTGCAGCTGTTGTGATTTTAGTGAGCGGCTGAGGGACTGGAAGGGCAGCTAGTTTCTTCACAGATTTTTCACTGCAAGAATTAAAATTTTTATGTGTGTGATCAAAGTCAGTAGGTACAGACCACAGACATTCTCAAAAGTAACAAAATGCCTCGTGTTTGTTGTTGACTAAATATTCTATAGATATGATTACTGCAGCTACAGGCGCTTGGCTATTTCACCGAAACACTCTCAAACAACATGGACGCG